>JARJLF010000209.1:0-292638 GCA_029378395.1 Mycena leptocephala | reverse complement strand
TACGTTCATGGCTCGAGATCTTCCAAGATACCTGCATCTCGGCTCAGTCGAACTTCGTTGGAACACTGCATTCCCTAAGTTGATCCTTGGCGTTGAAGGTCGCGCGCGGACATCAGAACGGAGGACCCATTTCTGAAGACGATGCACATTACTGTTTATTATCACCATAACTTTGCATTCTTGCGTAGTTGAAGTTTTTTAATTGCCGTTTGTTGGCTTCCCGAACTCCGAGAACTCAGGCGAGTTGGATCCAATTTCGAAACTTTCCAGCGATCCGGCCTCAAACAAACCCAGAAATTCGGGCCAGTATTTACAGAGCGGCAAGCAGCGGAGATTATGCATTATTTTCTTCGGACGGCATCTCGGCATGTATCTCGTTTCAAACGATAACAACTGGTTGATTCCTCTTTCCTTCTACCCGCACTACTGGTGTGTGTTTAAAGGCGTCCATAGGGAGTGTGTTTTGATTGTTCTGGCCTATACACTACCTCTGCAGCTCGAACACACGAATCTCTATCCCCAGGAGTCTCTCTTTCATTTCTTTTGCCCGCTCCGTGGACGCCAGCACGGTATACTCCGGCGTCTCCGTGAACTCGGCGTTGTTCAACTCATGTACCGCAAGGTATTTATGTGGAACTCTCCCCAACCTTTCCCCGAGCTCCTGATGACTGTGCTGGTGCAGTCTGTATCGCCGCACTCGAAGCCACCCAGGCACCCGCATGAACAAATCCGTATGTTCCCCGCCATACCACTCGTTCACCGCGTCCTCTGCCGCGGGAGTGATATCCATGCCGGTCAAATATAGGAACTCTGCGGGGACGTCGGCCGGCCGCATGTTGGGCCGCGTACGGCACGAGAGGAGCGTGTATGCGCTTGCCTCGCGTTTCGCCATGGCCAGAAATTCCCCCTCGCTGGCCGAGGCAATGTCAGTCAGCGGGATGTCCGCCTCATAGAGCGCCAGATGAACGGGTTTTTTCCGTCGATGGCCTTGTAGCGAAGCCCACTGAGAACACCCTCCATCGCGAGATGGCTCGCGTGTTCCGTATGGTGCCATGCTGATTGCTCCTGCAGTCAGCCGGAAAGCGTCAAATACGAGTCCATGTACTCGCCATTGAATTGTTCCTGTGTGATATCTGGTGCGGGGACCCTGTAGACGACGAGCAAGGCGTGGGGTACTTCGGATTTGGTGCTCATGAGGAAGGAAGAAAACGGATATATAGGCGGACCAGGTAACCATGCGATATATTATTAATTTATGCGGAACGTGTTGGATTCCAAGCGACCTAACCGGTATGGTGCTAGACATATATATTGACACTCCGCCTCGCGGTAGTGATAAATCCTTTGGATGAATCCTAATTAAGAATGAATTCCGCCTTCTCCGTGGTGAGTATCCTACATGATAATTCCTATATGTAAGCATTGCCAAATCATCATGTCAAAACCGAAAGGATCCATGTTGGTAGTCTCTTATACACAGACGCTACAACAAAATTTGAGCTCGTACCTCGCTGTGTTGTACCATGTTGGGACCAGCAATTTATCCTCATCTCAGATTTTTCGCCAACGCAGTCCATTAAAAGTCGAAAGACTCTCCGATGATCCTCTCTGTGGTCGCCCATAGTTGTCTTGGTAATTCCTACACGAAGGAAAGTCAGAGAACCGTGATCCCTTAACATAATGAGCATGCAGCCACAAACAGGATCCAAGATATTGGGACCAGCGATTTCTGCCACGTTGCAATCATCCAAGTAGGCTCCGGGTGTGGCTAGAATGCAAAACGCATTTCAGCCGGTGAATTGTATTTCATCGGCGCGACATACCATCTAGCCGGGGATCAAATGCCGCAACCAGAATTCTGATAGATGAATAATTTAAAGGCGGTATCAGGAACGAATGAAGGTGTACATACGTCGCGGCACTTTCTGGAATGGTTTTCCAAGTGAATTTCGCGAGATTGGGCTTCCCGTCGCGGTTATGATCCCTGGAAAATAATCCTAAGCAGACGGCGACCAATGAAGCAATACATGGCCGCGTACCGCTTTCAACGAATATATGAAGCGACTCGGGCCTCAGTTGAATGTTTGTTAGCGCGACTGTCAGTGTGCGTTGATCAACGTTAGTTGAAGAATTTAAGCTCGATCTCATACCGCCTGGAGACACGCTATACGCATGAATCGCCCCGCCGGCACGGCGCGAAAGCTCCGCCATGCAGAGGACGCCAGCGCTCTTGGCCTGATTATACGCCGCGAACGGCTCGTATTTCGCCGGGTCCGGATGCGCCATATCAGCCAGGTCGATCCCGCGCGCATGCTCGTGGAAAATGCTCGTCACCGCCACGACTCTCGACGTGTATGTGCCTCTGGGATCGGTTTTGGCTTTAGCGGCGAGCACAAGTTTCGGCACAGGAGTTTTGTGAACAGAAAAGGCCCGATGTGATCGGTTGAAATCTGGCTCTCGAGATTGTCAACCGTGAGCTTGAATGGGCCGATGGTGGCCGCGGCGTTGTTGATCAATACCTAAAAGGGTTGATTTGGTGCGGACAGTCGTGGACGGAGCAGAGAAGAAGAAAAAAACATACGTGAATGGGCTCGGGATACGCATTAACCTCTTCCGCCGCCCTGCGCACGGCTGCAAGAGAGGACAAATCCAGGCTGAGACACCGGATATTCGCTGACGGGACTTCTCGCTTGATAGCCGTCTCACTGAGTCGGAGTCTACCTCAGGATCTCACTGAGAACTTTGCGGATATGCATTGTCGATATTAATTGATGTTGCACCTACCGCTCCGCGTTGTACCCAGTTATGATAGCCAGATTCGCATAGCGTGCAATCGCCAGTGCCGCCTCGAAGCCGAGGCTGTTGAGCGACGTCCCGGTAACAAGGACTACATGTATCCCGTGCGTTATTGCGGATGTGTGACGGACAACTCGAAGGGACTCGTACCGTTCTTCCCCTTGATCTCGTTCGCAAAGACCGTGGCGACATCCTCTGCAGTTGTCGAGGATCCGAAACTTGGGGAAGCCATTTAAAAAACGCTTCGAGGGAAAGCAGAAAATATGATATGGATCATTGGGCGTGCGAGGGATCGTATATAGCAGATTCGGCAAAGCCATGGATGACCGAGAACGTCGCTCGCTTCTTTCAAATTTGTCAATGATAAAGCCCTCAGTGATCCGAGTTGGCAACGGATCCCAATTGCTCTCAACTTGAAGCAAGATAGGCTCAACGACAGACGTTCCAGGTTCAGATTAACGCCGTTCGCAGCAAGCAACAGTTGACATCTAGATAGCAGAGAAAACACAAGTGGATCGTCTGGATGAGGTCAAGCCTGATACCGCGACGCGTCTCACATGACCTTGACAGGATCGCGTATGGAACCAAATAAGTCCAAACAAAGTTCGTCAATTAAAGTGGGACCACCGGAAGCGACGAAGAAATAGGTAAAAGAGCTGAGCAGTTATATTCGTTGACAGAGGAAGAAATTAACGCCTGGTGTGGTCACAGCAACTGAGCAGAGGCCTATATCCCCCATCCGCATTCCACGATTTCACAAACTAAAGCATAGGGTGTGTAAATCAGCCAATAAAACCGAAGTTCAACCCACATTAAGTCCGCGTTCAACGACTAGGGTTCACATGTGATCTCACCGTTCCGCACGGCGCACACTGTCCCTCAGAGCCTCACCTTAGTATAATCGAGGGTGGTCTCTTCCAAATGGAGGTGAGCGTGTCGCTGAGCCTGAGGACGCGTCTGCTTCCGCCAAATAATAGACGGTGACTGGTTCCCCGTTCACGTCGGTATTCAGTCAGCATTACCAAGCAAGCGGAACCGGGCGGTCTCCGCCGCCTGTTGAACACGCAAGTAACTCAACCGCATCGGTCCCTACCCTATAAACGGAGGAATATAAAATGAGCAGTCTTTGTGGCCACCGCTACTCATATCCTATCATGGAGCCTAACTTTACCCTCGAAACAACAGCAGAGGAGGTCGCGACAGCCTTTTCAAAGGAAATCAACAACAAAAACGGTATCGTTGTCCCTCCTATTCGACGCTAGTAATAGTGAATACTCACTGTACCACAGTCCTGATTACTGGTACATCGCTCAACGGCCTCGGTTTCGAAACAGCCCGCGTCATTGCAAAGCACGCGAATCTCGTCATCATCACCGGGTACAACGAGGAACGGTAGGTTTTTTGGGGTGCCCTACTTCGCCTAAATGTCTCAAATATGGGTCAGACTGAAGGCCTCCGAGGATGGTCTACGGAAGGAGGTTCCCTCAGCCAACATTCGTCGTCTTATCCTCGATCTCTCCTCACTGGCGAGTGTTCGCAAAGCCGCCGCCGAGGTAAACGAGTACGCCGAACCAATTCATGTAAGTCCGGAGCCCGTTGACTTTCCTGCCTTAAACTGTGATATTCCAGGTTCTCATAAACAATGCGGCGGCCCCCATGGGCAACTTCAAGCTCACCGCGGACGGTCTCGAAAACCAGATTGCGACCGACCACGTTGGCCCATTCCTCTTCACCAAGCTCATTGCGCCGAAACTCCTTGCGTCGGTCACTTCTGAATACACCCCCCGTGTCGTCATCGTCGGGAGCGACGCGCACCACTACGCGCCGCCGATCGACTTTGCCACGATTTTCACGCCTGACGAGGCGTCGTACAGCACCACCAACGCATACGGGCAGGCCAAGTCCGCGAATATCCTCACGATGATCGGACTGGCGAAGCGGATGAAAGGGAAATTGAATGTGTATGCCGTACATCCAGGAGGTAAGTAATCAAATGAGTATTTTCAGCACAGAAGATAGTGCTCACCCTATCGCAGTCATCCATACGAATTTGAACCAGCACCCGGAGGCGGTCCCAGTATTAAAGAAAATCGGTAAGTGTTCTCGGATTTAATTGTCGACGGCGTTTCTGAGAAAATTTGGAGGTCTCCTGGACGAGAATGGCAAGCCTAGCTCGGCGCACTTCCAGTGGAAGACGATCCCCCAGGGTGCCGCACCGTGAGGGTCGATTAATCTGCTTCATGGGCTGCGCACTTACGGTTCCGTATTTAGTACCCTCGTCGCGGCATTTGATCCACGTCTAAATGGTGAGCAATCCGTGCAAATTTAATCGTGCGACATGTGCAAGCCCTCATATATACCATTTACTATTTAGATGAATCGGGGGCGTACTTGGTGGACTGCAAAGACGCCACCTCCACTATTGCGCCGCACACCTCGGATCCCGTGCGTCATATTTATTCTCCTTGCCATTCTAGCTCTTCTGATTCATTGTCCAAATAATCAGGCCAGAGCCGAAACGCTGTGGAAGTTGACGGAGGATATCATTGGAGGGAAGTTCAACATTTAAGGCTCCCAGCACAGACTTTTATCAATAAAGTGTTCAATTTTCCAATACTGCTGCGAGGACCCCGAATAAATAGCTCTATTTAAACGTAAAATTTCATGTACAACTCATTGAACACGAGGATGCTTTTTCAAAACCCTTTTAGTCCGGGAAAAATTTCAACCAGTCGTGTGATGAACATTTCCTTATTAGGTGTTTCAAGGATTGGCCGGTTGTAAGCCGACCCGGCGGCCCGACGGTTGGCAAGCGCCATATCTTTCGTCTCTCACGTCATTCCATTCCTTTCCTAACTTCCACCATGCTTGGACCCTATCCAGCTGAACGATGGTAATCTTGCAAATATCCGTACTTGTTAGATTTGTTAACTCGGACTTTACCATTGGCAGGGCGTGAATCCCAGCATTGGCTTTGGGACATGGAAGATGGGCACGGAGACGCGCCTATCACCCAGGTTGACCAGGCCATCTCCGTAGGCTTCTCCCATGTCGGTGAGTAGTCTCGAATACGTCTCTCCACCTGAAGAATGAAGCTTGACTCATTTAATAGACACCGCCCAGGCCTACAGGAACGAGGCCGAAGCTGGCATAGCAATCCGTGAGGCGGTCTGAGCGGAAGGAAATCTTCATTACCACGAGTACTCTGGTCGACGGGCTGACATCAAGACATCCATAACAACAGCTTGAAAAACGTCGGTTTCCAACCGCAGTCCGTGGGTATCCTAATTTATTATTTGCATAGCTTGGAGTATCGTACGTGGACTTGTACCTCATTCACCACCGCGGCTCGCGGTCCGGATATCGACTGTATGGAAAGTCATGGAGGAATCCAGGCACAAGGCCTCGTGAAGTCGGTTAGCTGAGTTGTTGTTGGCAGCGAACTTACAGCCCATTGCAGAAGCATCGGTGTCAGCAACTTTGAGGTCGGCGACCTCGCCATCCTGCTTGCCTCCGCGAAAGTAAAACCTGTCGCTAACCAAGTAAGCGTGCTAACGATCGATTCTCGCTGGCCTAATACGTTGCGCCCCGAGATCCTGCTTCACCCGTACGTATACGCGCGCCAGCTCCCCATCCTCGAGTACGCAGCAAAGCACAAAATTGTGATTGAGGCGTACAGTGCGCTCATGTACGCGTTCTCGATTAAAATGGCTATTTAACTTACACTCCCACGCAGCCCCATTACATCGCTGCCGGAGGTCCTCGATGCCCCGCTGAATGCGATCGCTGAAAGGCTCGATGTGAGCGCAGACCAGGTGCTCCTCGCCTGGACAAAGGCCAAGGGCGCGTCGTCGTCACGTCAGTCCCAGACACTTTCGTTCTCTCTCATGACTAGACAAGGCAAACGCACGAGCTCCAAAAAGAGCGCCTGCTCGGATATCTCAACGCCGGGGACTCGGTACGCATTTTTCGGTAAAACAGTCGTTTTTGAATTGGAACCTCACTCTCCGTACATGATACAGCCCTGACCGAGGACGACATCGCCGCGATCGACGCAGCAGGTGCCAAGGGTCCGCCACTCTCGCCCGGGAAGCTCTTCCTGCGGGCTTGTGGGTATCGCACTTTTGAGTGCCATTGCGGGCGCGATGTCGGGGCACCTTCGCTTCTGCTAAAAGCCAGGCGTTGAGATTATTTGCGAAAGAGACCTTATTCAATGTGGACCCATACATACCGGTGCTCATGATTGTAAACTTTGCTGACCTTTCGATTTTGATCATGTACTCGTTGCATAACCGATTGCGAGTCTGTCTTCGTGCTGTGGCCGACCTTCCGCATCCTTGCAGTGCGCGATTGGCTTTTGATTGGTCTCTTTGGCATTCCAAAACCGCGGAATCGCGGAAGGTAGTTGGACTCATATCGGGGGGTGCCAGGTGTTGAATGAACTGCGACTTCCTCATTAGAGCGGGCTCGACGAGGTTCGACGAGACCAAAAGAATGAAGCACGTAAGGGGGTGTTCATTGTCAATCTCTGCGGTCTCTGCCAGACCATCCAAACCGAACCTTTTTTTTTCTTCGTTTTCTTGTCGTTTTCAATTAATTTAAAACGTGTCGACTCTCGATCCCGTGATTGCGGACCAATTATGCCATAATAACGCGTCCAGACGCGCGGGTCGTTGCATGATAGTACTCTTCAAGCTTTCGCTGTGGAGGCTGCATGTATAATCCTCAAGCGGAGGAAATTGAAGATATATGCAGACAACTAGAATACGAAATTCTACAGGTGCGGAATATAGGATGTCCAGTCAACATCTATCAAGGCACCTGGGGGGGAGAAACGCAGCGCCATAAATGATAAAACGATGAGAAATATGCGGGCGACAACGTAGATCGGTATCACAGACACCAGCGCAATATTGAAAGCCGATACGCTGTCAAGTACATGTTCCGCCTGGAATATACGAAGCATGAGCAGAGGTATTACAGCCACACACAATGAACAGATTCTCCACATCCACATTTCGTCTGCGGAAGGGAACTCAGAATTCCAGACGGCACAGTGTATGACGCGAACAGGATTCCAACAAAACACTGGATGGTTACGGCGTGACTAGAAGCTTTTACGTCTAGTCTGGACCAGAGTGCGGGTACCGAGGTTGATGATTTCGGATTGTAACTGTAAATCCCCGCAAAAGCACCGAAGAACCGATACCTCTCCCGCAGATTTGAATGTCCGATTGTCGCTTGCGGCAATTGCAAGAGGCTGAACGTAGAACGAGCCACCTCCTTGACCGGTCCAACGGGATGGGCTGTTGAACATTATATGGTTTTCCCCACCAAAGCAGCCAGATAAGAATGTTGACGACGGCAAATGCCAATGTAGCAACCTCGAGTTGGGTCACTGGAAGGTTTTGGTAGACGCGTGCCAGGCACTGCGTGGTAAACCACACTCCCTGTGCCAGTGCTACACCTTTAGACAGCGCGTCTCCCTTGCTTTTGTCCCATATATCCTCCGCTTTGACTTTTTTTATTGCGGAAAGATATGTGGGACCGAGGAAAGGGTCGTTGAGTTGTGCAATAGTGGCGATAGGATGTCCGCTCTGCGACACAAATCCACCCATTTCAAAAAAGAACGCGTGTGTCAGTGATACGCCGTACTCTGTGTGGAATCAGTTCCTACTCCAAAACAAAGAGAGAAATTATAAGACCTTTCGAAAATGACCGAGCAGAATAAAGCTGTCGGGCCGCAAAACCCACAATCATCTCCGGGGCAATGACTGCGATGAGCATCATCCACAGTCGGCGCCAAAAGAGGGCCAGCCAACTTTTATCGGTGGGAGGTACGTTTGGGTGTAGAGAGACCCAGGTGGATGCGAAAACGGTTGTAAGGCAACCCCAGATAATAGTGAACAGCCCCCGACTGGCGGGATTGTCGGCTGGTGTTCGAGAGTCTAGGGTGTATCCCTGCACCTGACTCGATTTGATGGAGAGAAAGTGGAGAAGGAGGAATAAAAGGAGCATTATGGGTATTCTGTGGGTATTCTGTGGGTCATTAGAGGGTTATTGAAGCTTGAGAGTAGAGAGAATCACCGGTGGTAGAGTAGATGAAAGAAAAATGTAAAAGCGTTCCATCAGACATGGGCGGTGCCTTTAAGGACTGCAGATGTCCAGCACCTCGGAACTATACAGCACCCTTGGATTGCGGCTTGCAATCATGGTTGCCACGTAGTGGACAGATTGACTCCCGATCTAGATGCCTTCCTCGTTAGGATCGGACACGCTTCACACGAGGCTGGTATCTACCATTGTTATTTTCTCAGGTTCTGTTGCATTGTGGTTCTGCAGCAGATCATCTTGATGTAAGATCTGGATTCTGCATTGAATATATTTTCGATGCGCAGCTAAAAGCCTGGAAGTATGGAAGTAAGAGATTGAATCCGTATGGATTCTAAGTTGGTAGCTCAGTCCACAAGCGATGGGGATTCGAGTTCAAAGTGAGCAGACAAAATGCTTAAGTATGCCCTTTCTACGGTAATTTTCACTCAGATTGATATATAGGGATACTAAGTACCTTGATAACATCCATTTAAATTGTCTGGGACAGTCATACCACCCAAACAGATCTCAGGCTCATTATTGCTACAGGTCGCGCACACAAAAAACGGTACGATCAGCCAGCCCGATCACGAAGGCGTCAAATCACAAATCTGACACTGGGGGCACCCAAGGGGCATCTCGGGCTCGACGAGACGATTCGATTTCACTATATTCTCATAGGAATCCGCGCCCTGGTTGAGGAGATATGGTCTGCGCAAGCTGGGCAAAAAAATTGACGCAAATCGCGTGACCGCCAACTTTTTTGCAAACGGCGATAATGTAGAGTGAGGGAGAGGAAAGAGAAATAAAAGTGATAAGAGCCAGAGACTCAGCTAAAACAGCCGGTCTGGATGATGAAATCGACGACGGGTTTGAGGAGTTTAGGATGGTTCAGCATGGTGCAGACGTCCACCGTGCCCAGGATACCAGCACTGTACGAAGCCTGCCTGCTGGAGCGGTTGGCGCAGGTGATCCCACATCGGGCAATGCAGATCTAGAACTTGAAGGTAGTGCGTGCGGGTTTCCTTGGTTGCGCCGCAAGCGTCACAAGCGGCGCACCATCAATAGCGGTGCGCATTGAGAGCCGAGAAGTCCCTGCGGAGTTGGGCGAGTGTGGAGATAAGAGCCCGGGAAGCAGACGAGGTGTAGGGAGAGCGTAGACCGGTGACTGTCTGTCTATGAATCCTGTCTACCGACACAAATTCTTTCGGTACGACAGGCTGGACTCGAGCCTAGGGAGAGCGCAGGATGAGGGAAGGTGGTGAGTCGTCTATTTTGCGGAGACCACGGCCCGGTGTTGAGACTTTCCACATAGCGCGCCAGCACTCACAGATGAGGGAGTTGATGTCACATTTGCAAGTAGTGAGGCCAAGTACTGGAGAAGTATGCGGTGAAGCTCGACCGCTACTTTCACTAGTGGGGGGAGTCCCTGGACGGGGACTCTGTTACCGACCAGCAGTATCAGAGGGAATGAGGTCGTTCCTTTTTGACCGTGAAAGTCGTTTCACCTGAGCTAAGTATATCCTTGAGGCGCGATTTTATCCAAGGATTGAACTGGGGAATAAAGGCGGCCGGCGCAAGACGATCTCCGATGTCCTCTTTCAAGTCGCCTGCCATGATTTGGGCAGCTTTGGTTAAAAAAAACTAACCCCTCTCAATGAATTCTTCCTAGATTCCGCCACGCCTATTAATACACACAACCTTACAGTGACGCCGCGACGAATTAACTGAGCGCAGCCACACGCACCCGAACATGTGATCGAGTCGCGGAGTTTGAATATGTTTCTCCTTCGTCCACCATTGTGTTTCTTGGTCGGCTAGCAAGCACCAGTCTTCAGACTTTTGGGCCCCTCGATTCTCCATGGTTTCACCGGACCCAGTAACGTGAGCTCAGCGCTTGAACACTCCCGTGTCTGACAGTGGCAAAGACTGCCAGTGGCACTGACGGCACTCGCTGGACAGTAGCGCATCGGCACGTACTATTTGGTTGGCTATCTCCACTGATCTACATGCACTAATTGCGTGGTGTCCTCATGTTAGACTCATTAGGAAAACATTGGACGCGTTTGGCGCTAGGTTCTCGGTGAATAGCGCACCTGAAGTTTGAAGACCGGTCCGCTGCTGTCAGTTCTCGTCATGAGTCTGGATCTGTTCCTCGGAGGAACGGCAATTCCCTACGCGCTGTGGAATTTTCTCCCACGTATGTACCCGAATCCTTGCATCTGGATTTTTCACCTGCGCTTGGTTTCTTCGTCGGGAGTCGACTAAATCACATCGTCTCTCACTCCCAATCCTGTCGTCGCTGTGCCTGATTCTGAAATACCGCGAGGATCTCACGCTTTGGCGCTGGTACGCAGGCGACGCCACCTTCTTTGGCATGCTGTTGCGACCCATTGGGTTATATTTCTTCCAATTTAAACCCAACCCCTCGTTGCCGGCGTTTTGTGGCAGTTTCCCTGCATCGGTCAGCTTTACACAGCTGAAAACCCAAGTTGGGTCAAAGTTATTAGGTGAGTCAAGGAGCGTCTCCTTGCATCTCCGGTTTGTTGGTCTTCACCATGCGAATTCCGCGTTGCTTTTTTTATCCAGAAATGAAACGACTTGCGTCCTACTAGGACAAGTGCCTTGCTGCCTCTCCAAGTATATCCCTCAGGGGCGTGTAAAATATATGGTAACCTAAGAGATTACTTCGGCCTTGTTCCGCCGTGATTGCCCCTCACTACTCATTCTGACATGACTTCCTTCAAGGCTGTGTAGCGCGAACGCAGTTTACGGCCTGCCGGGGCCCGGAATCTTCGGTTAATCAACAAAAACTGCATAAAAAAATCTTCAACCTTTATTCTGTGTTACTGACATGTATCGTTTTTCTGTCTCATGGTCCATAATTAAGGTTGGGAGCAACAAACCAATGCTTTCGCGAATCGAAGAAGAATAGGCGCCAGCCACCTGACTCACCGCTCATCATTCTTGCATCGCTTCGGCTTCCTTATCGGCCTGGTAAAAACCGACAGCTGCAAGGATGCTTTCTTTGTCTTGACTTGTGCTTGCTGTTACTATCCACCTTCCTGTTCTCTCCCATAATCTCATCCCCCTCGACACTATGAATCAAATGTGGCACGGGATGCCGCCTCTTATGGACCGTCCCGAAGGAGTCCCTGGGATGATCCCTCCTCCTCCAGGCGCAGTAATGGGAGGACAGCCAGAAATTCACTCGGCCTTTCCTGGATACCAGCAACAACAACAGCATCAGTGGGTACATCTTCCTGCATTGCGAAATACGTTTTAAATGCACGTTTTTCCTCAGGCCTCCCAACTGGTTACAGGGGGCTGGCGGCCCAGGGACGCCATGGCCGAACGCTGGCGCCGGCCCGTCATGGCACAATGGCACGCCTGCCCCGTCGTGGGCCAACACGCCCATGCAGCCATCGCCGTGGCAGCAGCAACATCAGTTTCAGCAACAACAAACGCCATCATGGGTGCAGCCTCAGATGCCCCGACCGGGCTGGGGACCTGCACCGCAAGGAATGGGACCACAGTGGGGCAGGCACTCCGGCCCATCTACACCCTGGGACAGCACTGGGGCGAGCCGTCGCCTCACTCGGCACCTGCCAGCGCCGCGCATGGTTTTAGCGCCATGGCTGCGCCGCCGTTGGAGTCGGCCTCCGGACAACCGGTTACGACGTCGTGGTTTAATACCGGGGCGGGGGGTGGCGGAATGCCCGGCAGGGGTGGTCAGATGCAGGGCAGGGGTGGGATGCACGTGGGCGCGATGCTGGAAGAAGAGGATGAGCCGGCAGGGTTGGGCGATGAAGAGTGGGATGACGTGCGGACTGCCTGGGCGCGCGCGGGTCACGATCCACGAGCATTCGGCCATGGCCAGGATCCACGGGCGGCCTTCGCGCAGGGTCAAGATCCGCGGGCGGCCTTCGCGCAAGACGACTGGGGGGCTTGGGGCCAGGGCCACGACCAGGACCCGCGGCCTACTTGGGCGCAGGATCCGCGGGCGGGGTGGGGCCACGAAGGCGCGGCGCTGACGCGTTCACACTCCCAAGGCCAGCTAAGGTCCCCCGGGAAGCGGAGGAAACGGTCCAATTCTTTCGGGGGCGGACAGCTTCAGGGCGGGTGGGGCGCCCCCGCGACCTTCGACGAGAATCACCTTTCGCGACGACCCGAAGATTGGCGGGATGGGTACTCGCCGCGGGGCATTTCTGGCGCCGACATCTCGTTTTCCTCCCTCTTCCGGGTCGGCAAGAAGTCAGAAACGGTACCGTTGCCTTGCTCTATCTGAGTCCTCTCCCTTCTGACGTCCCCCACAGAGTGGACTGGCGACACCAAGAAGCGCACCCTGGCTACTGTCTTGTCCTTCAACGCGACGCGGCCTAAGATCAGCTATGACCTGCGGAGGGCGCCTGAGGAGACGTCGTTCATGGGCAACTTCCAGCCGCTGCATCGGAGCGAGATGATGCAGCTTGCGGTAACGCCGCCCGTGGGGAAGATGCGTCTGATGCACCCCCGCCTCCCGTGGTACATCGACGTTGTCGCCGGGTTCCACACCCCGGGCGTCACTCTCTATGACGTCCTCGGCACGCTCTTCAATGAACTCAATCGTCAGATCCTGAGCCGCGACTTCTGGAATGAAGAGCTGGGGAAGCGGGAGCGTGAGGGCCTGACGCGCGCATTCAAGGAGCGCTGTTCCAAGAAGGCTGAGTTCGCGCGGGAGGAGATGCTCAAAGGCGTGAAACGGGTGGACTTTCTCGGCTTGGATTGCGTGTTCGTCGGCCTAGTGCGGCGGAATGGCATGTGGGAAATCAAAACTGAAAGCGATCACTGAAAACGGACTACTCAATAATTGTGAGCGGACTTTCGGATGCTTATAACTCTGCTGATCTGCGACCTAGTGTTAACTGTATTTATCTGAACCATTTCTATCTACATTGCTATCATCTCCTTACTGTAGCTCGCAGTGGAACTCATACGAATAGTGAGCCTTGTCTCAATTTTGCACTGCTTTGACTGACTAGAAGGACTAGTGTATTACTCACCCATTCGATTCAAGATCCAGCATTGATTGATAATCCCCACTCTGTACTTAGAAGAACCTCTCACTGTACTTTCTATGTGTGTATATAAGCTTCACGACACAGGCAACTCGCGATCGCTTCTTTCAAAAGTCGACCTCGGCATCAACAGCCGTTCTTATATCCGCGATGGGATTGAAGTCAAAATTCGATGAATGTAATCGTCGAGTCAAGCGCGTGCGCGTCCCATTATCTTTACATTGTAAAATCTTTGAAGCTTTTGAAAAATCAAGGAAGCACGTGATTTTATTTCGTGCACTGAAGAGGCCAAACATGATCAAACTTCAATCGCGTCCTAAATTGTATTTACGATGCTGGAACCTGTCTTTCCACGAACACTCCCGAGTAAAATAATCCTTCGGTGGTCCCCTCCTGAATTCCGTGATGGACAACATCACCTTGATCAACAGAGGAATCCTTCGGATTTACAAGTGGCAGCTACATATGTATTGATTAGCCCCGGAATGAGTCAGAGCGGGAACAGGATCAACGCACCTTCAAGACCCCAAAGTGAAAATCTCCGAGGGCACCCGCGGTGGCAGTCGGATTTTGAACAGTGGGAGTCACTGCTTTTAGTGGGAGTCCCTCGATCGAATACGAGACCATCAGTGTGCGGTTTGCCCAGTCTACCGTGATAGCAAAATTATGCCAAAGAAGAGGAGTGAACGGCGTCGTGAATAGGACATTCAAGGCGTGGTCCAGAACCTTGAAGGAACGGGCATTTTTGACCGGCAACTGGCCCGTTGGATTGGTGAACGGAGATCCTGTTGACAGCCATCAGATGAAAGCGCCGCCGTGGTCGGATGTACGCACCAAGTTGAATCCCAAAGACATGCGTTCCGTCGCTAGGCTCGATAAAAACAATTTGGTATTCGTGAGTGTAATTCAAGGGCCGCAACAGGTCGGCCTTTATCGAGAAATGAAATACGGAGACGCCCATCTCCATCTCCGTGTCCAATGCACTTGAACTTCCATTTTTTTGAGCGATCAGTTCCGTGCGTCGGAATCCGTATTGCGGTGGTCCACTACCTGGAACAAACACGGACGTATTGTCTATCTTGATGGAGATGACCTGTTCGCTCGGGATTCCCCAGGCGTTCCAGAGCGGAGTTGGAAGGGCTGAGTGGCCAAGGAATTCCGAGTACTACAAGCCATGTTCAGGGTTATGCAACTCCCAGTCATTCAGCAGAGTTACGTAGGATGCACTCTCGTTCTGGCCCTTGACCGCACTATGCATTCGACTTCAGTCCTGCATTCCACTGGCATCACCGTAAATCGTACACATACCTTAAGAATGGACCCGTGGAGGTGTCCAGAGCCGCGGAGTGCGTTGAGTAAGGGACTCGACCGTTGTAGATTATATTGCTACTCGTCACAGAAATCACACAGCCAAGCATGGAGAGAATAGCGCCGACTTTGGCCATGATGCGTGTTACCATCCCATCCAGTGGAGCAGAACATTTATACCAATGGGGGAAAAAGTTCGGAAAAGAAGTGGGAATATTTCGGCAAAATCCGACTCGTGAATTAAATTCGACAAAGCAATACCCCAAACTCTTCTTTGAAATGTACCTGTTCAGTGAATAGGTTTCCTAGGAGCCTATCAAGTAATAGACAGGCAAAACCAAGAAAGCATCAGATGTATTTGATACATGAATAGGATCTTCACGATGCTTGTAAAACGAAGAACATCTATATATATTTGTTGATTTGGAGAAAATACATCTCTCAGGCGTCAGGTACAGGAATAGGTTTCTCAGCCATCGCAGCCAAACGGAAAATGTGGCGAGGTTGCGCCCCATGTTCATCGTCAACGTAGTCAACAACCGCCGTATCTGTTCAATCCAGCTATAAGCCAACCGTAACATAAAATACGGCGACTCACGGATAGTTGAGCGGTTATCAAACATAACGATCGTTCGAGGGCTCCAGTGAACGCGGGCCTGCAAGTCATGGGAACCAATCAAGTGCTGGAGCAAAAAATCGGAGATCGTCTTCCATTCAACATCTTTCAACCCAACTGCTCCCGTGATGAACTCCCCATTGATGAAAATGCAACGCGCCCCCGTGATGGGATGGACGCGAATAAGTGGGTGAATGGTAGTGACAGGGTCTTTGCGTACGAGACCACCCGCCAGGCGCGTATGGTTGATCATGTTCGCAGACGAATGCTTGACTTTGATTCCATCCAGGAATTTTTGCATAACCGGGGAAAGACGCCTAAGCAAAGAGTGAGATAGTCATTATTGAATACGTTGTGACGCACTGGTAGCCTCCATCTGTTGCCGCGAATACTGTATCCCCTCCGACCTTGGGTCCATCCAACAGGCCAAGCATAACATAACCAGGCGGTTGCATTTCGTAGCTGACGTCCTGGTGCCAGAGGCATGACGTCGTCTTTTGAGCAAAGAAAGCATCCAATTCCGCTTTGTTTCCGTCACGATGGATAATATGGAAACCGGGATAGCCTCGAGACGCAGACCAGAGTAAATACTGTGAAACCAAAAACAAAAACAAAAATCAGACCTGGAATGCTTCCAGATACGGGCTGATAATTTGGTTTCCCAAAGTAATTCATGAACTTCTGCTGAGCCTCGGGCCCAGCGTCGATGAGGTCTTGATCTGGAAACGCCACGATCTTGCGTTCCGAGATCAAGAGGGCGAGTTCGTCCTTGGCCTGATCTGAAAGTTGGGAAAGCTGCACGTTGCGAAGGACCGTCCCCATCTTTGGGGTGATATCCTCGACCACAGTCGAAGAGGTAAGTAGGTTTGTCTTCTGTTTGTCGGCACGGAGGGCGGGATCGGAGAACTCGAAAGGCGGAAGTTTGTCGAACCAGATCTTGTTCCATGTCGGGGTGTATTCTGGGTGCTTAATGACTGGTTTTTCCAAGCTGGCATCGTGATACGACAGATTGATGTCGTAGGTGATGACAGGGTCCTCAGCAACAGTCATGGTATTCGTGGTCGACATGGTTCAGAGAAATATGGGGCGGATACAGGATGAGGATTTAGCGGTGCCTGAGTTCATCGGCTATATATACGAACGGCTTGTATTAAAAGAAGCTATAGCAGAGAACCTTACTTCACCCGGCTTCTGCTACTCTTCTGGCAGATAGATATCCGGGGACTGATTGTTGGTACGGAGTGGAACAACATTGCAGCCGCTGGGGTGCACCGTAGGATCTCGACATTCACCAAAATGAATACACGCCCGTCCTTTGTTCATCAAAGTTGGCAATTAAGCGTGAGTCCCGGCTGGGTCCTAATATGATAGGTCCTGATAATTGACTACCTTTCTTGACGGGGAGGCTATCCTGGATTCAATGGAAGTGCAATGTGTAATCTTGAGCCTGAGGAGGGATGTAAACAAAGTGAGAATATTGCTGCGAATCTACGGGTACTGGTGAGGTGACTTGACGGACCCCATCTGGCGAGTTTCCGCTTCTCCCCGTACCCTATCCTCTCCGCGGATAGGGGCCTGTAGCAGTTTGTGCTGTATAATTGCAAAATATGGCAAGTGTCGGAAAATTGAACGTGATGTGGCAGTGCAACTTCTCAACCCGCTGAGTTTGGCCTTGGTGAGCCCGACCATCCACATTGTTTCAGTAGTGTAATTCTGCTACTTGCCTACCTGGAGATGCTTTGCGCTCGAGAGGTCGGTTATGAGCCGAGGATCATTCTTTCATGATGGGCTTATGATGGTGAGTGGGCGACAGCCTTTGACGCGCGGTTCGCTCCGCCGGAGATCACATTCAAGCGTTGGCATGGGGGATGGCGAGGCCGCTGGGTCGGGGAGGTAAGTAGAATTATGCGGCACGATCCCGCTTAGGAACGCCGCCTAGGATTCGGGAATTAATATCGCATCAATTGTCATGTTCAGGAACCTTGAACTCTCGACGGCCAATCGCAACATCGCCACCGATGATGGGGCAGACGAGGTTCCACTGCAAAACTTAGGGGATCATGCAAAGGTTAATATTCAGGGACCGCCGCGGTTATACTTCCTTCCTTCCTTCCATTGCGTTACGAAGGTGAATTTACACCACTTAGTAAGTGCTTCTTCTGCGCACCGCCGACCCGCAGTCTTTGCGGTTGATGTCGCTTGTGGCCAGCCCCTTGGGGAGACGGCGAGCGTGGGTCCAACTCTTTATGGTGTTTATGACCGTTCACAAACGCACTGGCCATAAACGTTACAACTGGCGGTGACCAACGTGAAATTGCGACTATTGTAACCCATCCACAAGGAGTTCATGTTGTCGATCTCCAATTTTGTCGTGTGATCATCGCTCTCTCTTAATTTGACGAACCGCTGCTGTGGTAAACTAGCACGCAGTCTAAGGATGGGAGCCGGTAGATCTACCACCTGAGCTGAGATGAAATTAGTTGTCGCTTTTCAGTTACTGTAGTAAATATCACCATCAAGTTCATTCGACAATAAAGAATCAAAGATTCCTGGACATTACGACAAGTTGACAACCTTTCCTACTGTATTTTTCGGAATTATTTTTTCCGCCGATAATCAATTTTTACACTGTCCCTGTCAGGTGAGCGGTGCTCAACACGCCATAGGTGCCGTCGGGGAACCAGAAGCCGTCATTGGAGACGACCACGCTTTTCGAGGTTGGCTTGCGTCCGCACAGACGAGCGAAAGTTGGTTCGTACCTACCCCGATACAATTTGAATTACGATGCCGGTTTGTGCCGGCCAATGCTGAACTCTGCCGAACAACACATGGATCAAATCAGACGAATATCGGCGGTCTTATGGATATCTCTTCAAGGAAGAGGAGGTGGTGGATGTATTACTGCGGAGGTCCCTATAAAAAACTATCCAGGAATCTTGAAGATAACGGGATATAGCAGAGCATATCTCAAAGACGCCGAGGGAGATGCAGGACACTGTGCGGCGAGTGAATTCGCAGTTTTGCAGGGTGAAGTGCATGGATCTCATCCTCAGGCCACCAGATACTTACATTTGCATGATCACCTCCCGATAACGAGCAGGATAGCGAAGATGCTCGACGCAGCACACTCAGATTGTGGTCCCGAGTATCAGACTGGTCCAATAACCCCGTAGTTGGCACGGGCATTTGACCGGTTTCCGTGAAAGGACAGGAAGCATTGAGTTCGGACTGAGTCCCAGGAGTCGAAGTGATGGACGATGTTTCGCGAGTAAATCCAGTCCGAGCCCGTCTCCAGAGGAGATTCATATCCGAATATGAGGTAGCAGTCAACGCGAGCTGTGTACAACTGCTGGCCTTCACAAACCGGCAGATAACCAATTCGATGGTTCAGATGGAGCATTGTTGCTGGATATGAGAGACTAAGGTTGAATGGAGGATGTTCATTTTGACATTTTGACATTTGGACCCGCCGTTTGCTATAGTTCCGGGTCGGCGACCTACCGTTTCTCTTCACGGTACCTCAGGTACCTGGTTCAGGGGATACAGTAGTCCCCCTCCCAGCATTTTTAAGGGGGGAACCTGAGACATGGCTGCCAATTGTCCGAGATATCCCGAACGACTATCGGGATCTCCAAACTCGTTGTATCGAGCTGGGAGAGGACTCAGACGCGCATTGGCACTGTGGTTCTCGCGTCGTGCAGGTCTGGTCTGGCGGCCTGTAGCCGTTTTTCGCATATCATCGTATTGAGGCGACATCTCATGAAGTCGACATATGCGACATCGTGGCCGGCAGGAGTGTATTCGCAGCCGTGCTGCTCTAGCCAGACCCACTGAGTTCACCTCTGATGCACCCCGGTACGTTCTATGCACGGAACACTCACCTGCGACATGAAGGAAGAGAAGAGGAATTAATCACAGAAGGATGTGACTCACGCGTGACTCAAGATAGGAGTCAGCGTTGAATTATTGATCCAGTAGCAATGAGTTGGTTTTGGGAGTTAATTGGAGTCAGTTGTGACTCACGTAGATAGTTCGACTCATAGCTAGTCATTCCTGTACATATATAAGGCTCAATCCAACACTCTTTCCAATAGATATTGATACTGTAGTATTTCGTTCAAATCGACACCGCGTGACCCAAAAAACCAATTTGACATTCCGACAACAGCCAAAATTTGGCGTGACACCAGCGAAATTTTCAACATTGAAACGAAAATTTTGGCTTTATTAGATCTTACGGGCAATTTTGAGCCCTGTGTGACGCTCGGGAGGTTCGACACGATATCGATAGGGGGGCGCGTGACGCGTGAATGTCGATTTGAACGAAATACTACAGTATTGCTGAAAGCTTTTGATATAGTCACACCATTGAGAAGTCTTGCCGCGCTAAATACGTTGCAAGCAAAGAGAAGAATTGTAGCGCTAAATACGTTCCAATAAGAGAAGCCTCGCCGCGCTAAATATGCTGCGAGTGAAGTAAAGCCTTGCCGCGCTAAATACGTTGCAAGCGAAGTAAAGCCTTGCTGCGCTAAATACGTTGAAAGTGAAGTTGAGCCTCGTCATGCTAAACACGTTGCGAGTGAAGTAAAGCCTTGCCGCGCTAAATATGTTGCAAGTGAAGTTGAGATATAGTTTGATTTGCCGACGGTTTCGCCTTTCGACGCTACCATTTTAGTTGGGATTCACCTGTTCACTGCGGTACCAACTTTCTGAAACCGATTACCTGCCTGCCTCTTAAGGTGCCAGAGCGAAGTCGAAAGCCTCGCATTTTTACGACAAGTTCTTCGGTACGCTTTACTGAGTTTGTTTGGAATCTTGTGTTTGACTTCCTTACACGCTCAGAGACACTGTATACCTATCACCTCGACATTGAGCTGTGCTTGCTGTCCGTCGGTCTTCTCTTTCGTTGGCGGTCATGGTGGTCGATCCCGGAATTCAAGGGTCTATTCCAACCCATCGAATGCAGTTGCAGGCTTGCAGCAGATATAGTCATAAGTGTAGAGGTACATTCGCCCGGAATCCCGAATTTGATGAACCAGTCAATCATCTGCCATTGAGCTTGCCGCATTCTATGGGGGTCTCAGGCTGAATTGCGAACCCACTTTGATTCGGTTATACTTTCACCGCATATCAACCACATATCGTAACACCGGCACATTCATGATTTTCTTGAAACTCCACTCGCGGCATGATGCGGCGCAAGTGAGCGAGAGTGGGAGTTTTCTGTGGGTTTTCAAGTCGATGACCGTCGAGAAAATGCTTAGAGTAAGTCACTGCCTCAAGGACTTGAAAGTGATGTGGATCACAAATGGCTCGGGCCGACATTCGCCGGTCTCCCAAATCGATCCTAGTGTCGCCATAAAAGGAAGATGCTGTGGTTCACTCAGTTGACCTTCGATGGCTGTAGAAAAGGCAAATAGCTCCTTATTGTGCATTTTATCAGCTGTCCTTCTCCAGTTCTCTGAGTCTCCAAATTCCGAATACTAATTTTTTCCCCTTGTTGAGTTTTCGTACAAGTGGCGCGGTGACCATGAAAAAATCGTTTTGGCGCCGTCGATAGATTTTATTTACTTGCAGAGATGAGGTTAGAAGTTATGGTTCCGTCACCTCCAGCAAGCACGAATATCTATCAACTTCAACGCGGTCTCGGCGTTGATACCGAACAGCTAACGACAGTTTCGTAAGTCGTCGGAGGTTAGAACTTGAGTAGACGGTTAAGAAGCCAATAATCTCGGGTTCTATAAACCTGCGATAAGGTTCCGAAAGGCTCGGGGATCTTTCAGCGGCCTTCGGGACCTTTGTACGTGCCATAGCTCATTCAGCCGACGACTGACCCGGAACAATCCTCCCGCATCATTAATGGAACAGGGGTTTAGTTAACGGGCCTTATACGACGCCACATACATGGTTTCAGTCCGGGTTCATTTGAAAATTGCTTCTGCAACATCACGCTCCCGTCGAGTCTAATTCGCCTCGCCCGCGAACCTGAAAAACCGGGAGCCTCGAAAGCCCAAACTCTAAATACCTTCAGCCTCCGCTGTCCTAATTGCATAAAGATACCCAGCTTACAGGTCCCGAGTCCTAGATAACCGCGCTCACACGTACATACAGTTAGCCCTCAGGATCCGGAGCGTGACAGGAGGTATATGACTGTCGAAATGTCCATGCAACTAGCAACGCTAATCTTCACGTCTCTATGTCTTGCATTCACGAAAGTTGATGCCGTCGGATTCTCTGTAAAATAATATCGGAGAGAGATCGGACCTCCTGTTGATATCCTTTACGTTGATAACAACCTTACTTAGAACCTCCAAACTGAGCCTCGATAACCACCGCCCAGTCCTCCTGTTCCGCGAGACTCTACAACGTAATCCTTGCATTTACGGACCGTTACGGTGTGTCGGATGATTGCGGGCCATTTGCGTGAAGTAAAAGACCCGCTGAAAATTGTCGCTTGAACCGCGGGCCGAAGAGAGGTGAGTTTGATCTAAAAGATCTAAGTATCACATCTACGTCTGCGCGAGGATCGTAGGAACATATCAGACGAGCTCCCGGGTACAGGTAGGTAGGTACATAGCAGTACTAAATTCGGGCCGCCGGCCGGGAGGTAAGGGCCCAATATGTTGAATGCCAAGGAGTATAGTCGGGTGGCCATTTTGTTTCCCGAACCCGCATCAACTAAGATTCCATCGAAATCCCGACGCGACCGCCCTTATATGTCCGAAGAAAGGGAGATGCGGGCGGTCATGCTCTTCTGTCCTCAATAAACCTTAAATGCTGGCCATTTTTGAAGGCTGAACCATCAGGATCGGATTCTCGTACGTCGCAGAATTTCTTCTCTTCTCTGCGATGGAAAACGGGTAAACTGGTCTGCTGAAACGTCGACGGAAAGTAGTGCGGCTCAACATATCAACACAACGCAGCAGACCGACCAATCAATTAGGGCCAGCAGCGCCCGAAAAAACTTCGCCAACTTGATGAACCTGGTGACTGATCACAATAGTAGAACCAAGAACCAGATGGAATTGAATGTCTACAGTGGCGTCCTATAATACATGGGAGGTGCTAACGAGGAAGCAAATATGCGCGATACCGATACCGAAGAAAAGGAAAAACTCTATGGGAGTGAATAATTAAGAAAGCAATTTCATTGTTCTCCAGGGCCATGTCCGTCGTGAGTAAGAACGGACTCAACCCATAGTGCATCAGCGACTCAATCGCGCTTCAGATTTCTCCGTATCACGAACATACGCTCGCCACCAGGAATATTGGTCAGCTCCGTGATACCGTGGATAGTGTCCAGGCCCTGTAACGGGCTCCCTTTGGCGAGGACGATGTACATCTCAAGGCCGTCACCAACCTGGGAGTATACAATCAATCAATTAAGGACAGAGTTTGGACACGGAAGAATGATGCGTACCTCAATATGGCGCTCAGTTGCGCTTGTGAACGAGTCGATCACGAGCGACAAGACGTGTGCGAGTGGAAGATGTGTCGGGTGGGCGTTTCCCGGCGGAGCGGTCTGGTTTTTGAAATAAATCTAGAAAGGTCTAAGCATGGGTTACGGGAAGTGAGGGCTAGAATAGGAGGGAGTAATGTCGGTTAAGGATCGGTAGGATAGGTATGCCACGGTGCATTAGTTTCTCGCGGTGACTGCCACAGGAACTATACGAAAATCGCACAGAGGGAAAAAATATGAAAATTAAAGCGGGCCGCGACGTCTGAGAGCGAACACCTGGTGAGTTGCGAAACTCGTCGGAGTAAATCCACCAAGCGGGTGTTCCGAATTCTCCAGATCCCGCTCAAACACCTGACGTCTGAAGAACATATCACAGTAACGTGGACCAATTCAAACGAGCCCCGAACAAAAGAGGTATTTCAAAGCACGAGGACTGACCTGATTATCCAGAAAGGGCTGTACCAGCGAGGATGCCGCACCGGCAGCACGACAAGTTTCGCGCTCGTACGAACCCACGGGGTCGAATGAATAGACAGCTCCCGAACCTGCACAATTTGGATTCATATATGTTGGCATCGACTTGCGAAGACGCACCATCGTCTTCAATTCCGCCGAGGATATTATACACATAGAAGGGAAAGAAGCGGCGTTGGTACAACATGGTTTGTATCAGGCGAGCTATTGCGTGTAGCGACATGTCTTTGGCGTGTGCATGACGATACCACTTGAGACGGGTGAGCGCCCATCGGAGGCAGCCGTCTGACGAAATACATACCTCCAGACGTTGACGGACTTTTTTCACAAACATATTACCGTCTGCTGCAAATCCATTCGTCGCAAGTACCGCCTTGTCGGTCCTGAAGCATGTTGGTAAAATGACATGGTTGAGAAAAGCGACTCACAGACGGAAAACCTTTGGCGCATATCTGGTCTGGATGCTGTAGCCCTCGGACTGCCTTGTATCCCCAGCAATAACACTGAAGTTCGCCCCAGCGATTGCGAGGATAGTCCCGCCGTTCTCGCTATAGGGGTTGAACTGCCGTTGCTGGGGTACGCCATGTGTGTGCGGGGCAGTGTTGGGCAGGACAAAAGTCATGTTGAAAAAGAGGAAAGTTTCTGGTGGGGGGAAAGGAACCAGGTGGGTAAGGCTCTGAGTTTGCAATGAGATTCACTTTTGAAGGGTCCATGGTACGCGCGTCTTGGTGACCGTGACAGTGTGACGTGGAAAAACATCATTCCTAATCGAGATGGTGTCGATACATTCCACCGAGCTTTAGCCTCCCTTCGTCTTCTCCGGCGACACCCTTGCGAACGCTCACTATTCCGGCCGCCCTGGCTCGCTGTCGAGATCTTCATTCTCTAAAATTCCTTGGACATACTAAGCCTTGAAAAACGCATAAAAAATCAAAGTTTTCACCAATGCCAGTGAAGATCACTGTCCGACAACTCGCCGAGTGCTATGCAAAGCTGTTGGCGCTCGCTGAGTATTTCTGGCGTCCTGGGCGGGTCAAACCCTATCCGATACGGTGTCTTTCGACTTCTGAGTCTTTGATCGGTTTTTGGGTGATTCTTGCCCTGGTTTCCACAAGATCTCCATGTCAGCTATCTCCATAGCCGATATCCGACGCGTTTAAACTGTTTTTTTTTGCAGCTAGCCACATCTGGAGCTCCACAGACCGTGGCTTTTGCTCCATACCACGGGAAATCGCCCTCATAATTCTCCGTACTCGGTGTCTCAACGTACGTCGGCATCTCTAGACCTTTGCTCATGCCTCTGGACCTCTCGGAATCTCGTCCATTCCCGCCTTACAAAGGCAACGACCACATGCTACGGCTCCCAGGCAACTAATCTGCCTCGGAGTGTATTCAATTACATTTCACGGGGCGCTGTCCTTTGTAACCACGTTTGGTGGCGGACAGGTAGATACATACCAGAAAAGGCAACTCTTCCCGTCCTTCTCACCGGAATTCGGGACGGAATATCATCACTTATCGCATTATCCTTGCGTCATTCGGCATCGGAGTCTGAATGGTCGTGGCCATTCGAACTGTATGTATTGTCGCAGGAGCATGAGGGTGCATTAAGCTTTGCTTGCGGCCACTGTATGTGCTTCCCTGACTCCACTGTCCATTCGTCATCCTCGCGGGCAATCTCACCTCCCCCCACGAGCGTGGAGCACCATTGACCGGCATTTCAGCTATCTATCCGGCGCCAGTTTGAGTTCCTCGATCTTTCCGGAACAGGCATCTTGGCTCGCACCGCTTCCGGGACCTAGCAGTGTTTTGAAAATCTGGCCTTGCATCGAAAAAAGCCGCTCAAAGATGAATACCGGATTGACACCAGGGCGGTAATTCCCTCAAAAGCCAGCTTCTACTTCTCTTGATCTGCCCTGCCGATTCTTGCTACTTCCCCGCCGTTTTTAACGATTGCGAGAGATTAATCTCGCAATCGTACAGGGCCCGGCGTCATGGCTCCAGCAACATGTTCTTATTGCATCCCTTCCAAAGATTTCCATGGGCCATTCCCACCCTCAAGAAAGAGGTGGGGCTGACCTTCGAATTGCGTCGGCGCGCTATCTGCGACTGCAGGCGCGAAGCGCTGATACCTCGGGCTCGTATTGAATAGGCGCGAGACTGCTACATTTTGGGATCGACGCAGACCCTTTTACGATGTGTCTGTCTCCATGTAAACCCACGCACACGAAGTCTTCTCTGTCCATTAACCTTCGGCACAACGGCAGCATCTTGATCCCTCAACACGGCGATGTCCGTGTATTATTCGGGGCTTGAAGTCGATTCATTTACTATTCCTGCCATCCCTCCCGACGCCTTCTGCGATAGAGTTCTGCTGTACAGAAACTTCTAGATCTTAGGAACCTTCCAGACACGCTATTGACAGCCTCCAGGCAAGGCCAGAGTATGACAGCAGTCGTCGCAATCACAACATTCATGTGGGAAGCCATCCTTCTTTCATACACCCTCCCTTTACTTCCCTTTGGACCAGGCTGCCCGCCGCGACTTAACTCCCTCCCCGCGGTAAGCTTTCTTGCACGATTCTGGAATGTGTAGGCTCGGAGAAATGCATTACCTTGGCATCGGCGAGAAGGTCATGTCTCCGACGAACGAATAACGCTAATCGTTTGGCCGTCCTCAGCGGCCCAGTATATGTGATACACCCATCTGGCACCTCGGGAGAGCGAGGATCCAGCATCCGGAAATCTACACCTTTAGGGCTACCGTGGGTACACGCAGGCGTGATTGTTCCGAAGAATCCCCAGTGAGGCCTGTGCTGCATCGCACGCTGCGGGCTTCGCTTTGCGGCGCTAGAGGAGAAGGCAGCTTGCGGTTATTGTAATGCCATAACTTGATTATACATAGGCGCTTGGGAGTTGGGAGGACTCAAGGAAGAAACCCTGGTTTACACGGCTGTAGATAGCTTGTTGATGATATCCAGAAATAAGTGAGCGCTTTGGCGACGGGGGAGGAGTCGATCTGACGCATGTATGTGTCTGTGGAACGGACATGCTCACGGAAGAACTGCTGAACGCCTTCGGACGATAACGAGGAGTGTAATTCCAAGGCAAATAGCGCAAGGGTGTACGATTTTACCAAAGGAAAATCCTCGAAGCCTGTTAGTCTTCTAATTATTTAAGCTTTTCTGTTTTTGGATGGATTCAGACATTTTAAAAAAAGCATGGGCGAGCAGCCATTCCTTGTGCAATGCTAGCGCGTGGAACTGGCATATCAATTTTCTTTCCCAAGGTTTATAAATATCAACGATTCAGCCGTGGATATGGAACCAATGGCGGCAAGGTACCAGATAGGCTATTGTAGTTGGTCAAAGCTGGGATTTTTCAGCTCTTGCCGCTGCGCTGCCGTCGGTTCGGGAAGCGCGTTCATTGGAAATTGTTTGTGTAATGTTGGAGCTCAGAGAGTTCGATAGGTGAAATGGATGAGGGCATGATGCGATATGTGTATTCTTTCGGCGTCATTCAGCGATCTTCCAGCAGAAAAGGTACAAGAGGATCCGGATAGTGAACGGAGTAATAGAAATGATACTAATTTAGTGTTGTGAGTAAGTTGGAACTAACGCAGAACGGCACCCTTGCCAACATTCTAATTCCCGCCCAGAGGCTCGATCATCCGTGAAAGTGATGAAATGCCTATGTCACCATTCACGACTCCTTTAACGATGTTCTTCCATCCCACATCGGACGGACTGTCGGTTCCTTGCGGTATCTCGGTAATTGCGTGGTACTGGATATGAACAATGTTGCTTTTGCCCGTGCGGAAGCAGAATACGACGAATGCCTCGCCGATGCCGCCCTGGGCTTGGATGTCAGCATTTCTAGACTCAGATGGTCTGGGCGCATTTCCAGCGTATTTGGCGATATCATCCAAGGACATCACAGCCAACGAAGTGATAGAAAATGGACTTGGCGATAGACCACCGTTTATCATGCGGTCCATTCTCTTGACGTCGACCCAGATGGCAAACTGGAGCAAATTGGACGGATTGGTTCGGAGCTTGAGGCCTTCAATGAGAGCCCAATGGAACAAATCATAATATTTCTGGTGGATGCATCAGGAGCAAATAATAGGGACGACGAACTACTGACCGCCATCCATTGGCCGATATCGACTAGAGGAGGAAGGTCGCAATATAACTTGTGTTCAGGCCAATCAGATCTTTGGTAGGCCTTGGACTAAAATGCCCTAAGTAAGTAACAAAAATAACAAGTCGATGGCCGACATACACAATACCTGACAGATTTACACTTCGCGCACGCTTTCATCTTGCGCTGCGTTTCATCAGCGCAATCGCGCCATTGACAACCTTTCTCCGGTATGTGATCCGAGTCCGCAAAACCAATGCCTAACGCAGAGTTGAATAAGGGCATACTGTATCGAAGTGAGTAGTAGTGCGGAGCGAGTGGAGTCCGGATTTGCCGGCCCGGCTGACCGCTTAAGGATCAATATTCGATCAATGCTATGCAGTGCTATGCCGACACAGCTTGAACACAGCCTCTGATCGATGTTGTGAATACCTAATTGTTAGGTTTGCATTTATTTTCTGAGTGTCAGTTCAGATTCAAGGATCTGGAGACCGTTTTTGCAACTCAGAGTCTTTGGATACAGTAACTTCTCAATGAGTAAACAGAGTACTTATAATTAGGTTAGCCTCTCGTTGCCAGTTGCTATACGTTGTTACTGGGCCGTTGTGCTTGGATTTCGAGGCTCGGCCTCAAATAGAATACATTTTTATAGACATTTGCTGTGACTCAGCCTAATTTCCTCTGCAGAATTGTCGGCGCAATGAAGTCCCCGAAAGGTGTAGGGGAACTTCGACTGCCAATGTTTTGCGTCAAGTTCAAATTCTGTGAAAAGGCTCAGTCTTATTACCTATCCATATGATATCTCCACGTTTTTCTGAGACCAATTCGACCAAAAGTGAAATCATCCGAACGATATCGGCAGGCCTCGGGCCGTTCGTTTATTACTTAGATTACCCGCATTTACCCGCATTTGGACTGGCTCCGGCTTGACTCAGAATCTCATGGCGGAAGTATCGGTTCCCTTGCCTGGCTCTTCGATTGAACTTGAACGGCGCTCTGTAGGCTCTCGTTCGGTTTCAGAAGCACAGACACCCCCCAGTTACAACATTCCTGATTCACAAGTTCCAGACGGCGGCTACGGATGGGCGGTCGTCTTTGGCTGCGCTGTTTTAAGTACGTTTATTTTTGTGACCACAGAGGTTCAATTTCTGACTAAATTTCAGCATGGTGGTTTGTCGGAACATCGTACAGCTGGGGTCTCCTCCAGGTAAGACGCGCGATATTTTCTTTCACTGAGCAAGTCTCCTACCCTTCCCAGGCAGCACTCGTCAAACAAGGCCTCTCTTCGGCTTCAACTCTATCTTTTGTCGGCTCCTCCACTGTTGCTTGTATTTCTGGATTGGGTCTAATAAATGCAAGAGTCATTCGGTTCCTGGGAGCGAGGAGAACGGCACTACTTGGAATTTCCCTCATTGGATTGGGAGAGATCCTGAGCGGCTTTGCGACACTCAACATTGGAGCATTGTTCGTCACTTCTGGCGCAATTACAGGAGTCGGAACTAGGTATGTGTGAAAGTTTTTATGGGACACTCTCCTGACGGCCAGCCTAGTTTGTGCTTTATGGTACACCACAATTTACTCCTTGGGATTTTGATAAATGTGACGGTTATTAACTAGGTGGTATCTGTTACTCCTGGACAATACTTCAACGAAAGAAGGGCCTCGCCAATGGCATCGTGTACGCAGGTGGTGGTCTCGGCGGGGCAGTCACCAGTTTCGCTATGGATGGTCTCATCCAATCCCTCGGTCCCGCGTGGACATTTCGCATCATTGGTCTCATCACACTGGCGACTGGTCTCCCTGCTGCCTGGTTAATAAAAGAGCGTACCACGATCCGTACTGCAGGATTCATCGACTGGTAGGCAGCTCCATATTGTCCATTCATTTTTTCCCTAATTGACTTCCAGGTCCCTGTTCCGCGATATCCGCTTTATTATCCTCTTCTTCGCAGGCGCACTCGGCACCTTCCCGCTTTTCGTCCCCCCGTTCTTCCTCCCGCTCTACGCCTCCTCGGTCGGTCTCTCCGCAAGCACCGGCGCGGGACTCGTTGCGGGCTTCAATTTCTCTTCTGCGCTCGGGCGATTGGGGTGCGGGTTCGCCAGCGACCGCATCGGCCCCGTGAACGTCCTCTTTCTCGCCCTTCTTCTCAGCGCCGTAAGCGTGCTCGCCATCTGGCCCGTCTCGACATCCCTTACACCGCTTGTGCTCTTCGTCGTGATCAACGGCGCCGCGAATGGCGGTTTCTTTTCCACGATGCCGACCGTCGTCGGTTCGGTCTTTGGCTCCGCGCGCGTCAGTGTCGCGATGGGCATGATCGTCACTGGTTGGGTCGGCGGGTATCTCATGGTGCGCTTTGCCTCAGTGCTATTTGCTAGTTTAAATAAAGCTCGTCCTATAGGGTGCGCCAATCGCGGGATATCTGTTGAACGCGTATGGCGGAGCGGACAGTACGCTGTCAGCGTACCATCCCGCCATGTTCTACGCGGGGTCGATGGGCATGGGTGCAACAGGACTCGTGTCGCTCATGCGGCTGAGGACCAGCACACGCTTCTTTCAAAAGGTGTAATTCATAAACTACGTACAGATTCAGTAGACAAACTCAGGATATACAGCGTTCAATTTTCAAACTTTGCCATCACCTCATCCGGAAGGCAGCTCGCGCTGCTCACACGCTCGAACACCTGCAATGTTCTATCCCGGTACACCAGCGTCAGGCGGCCTCGTTGTCCGTGCTTGACTACGATCTCCTTGATTAGATCCAGCGCCGCGCGGAGCTTCTTGAGGTCGGGCTGGATCTGTTGCTCGATGGCCCGTAGTTCGGAGGATGTCAATTTACGCTTGTTCACCGCAGAAAAACGGCCGCGGTTGTGTACGGCGAGGAAATGGTGAGGAGTCTGTGAAAAGAAAAGCTGAGGATAGGCCTCGTTCCAGTCGAATTCCGCCTCGCGTCGCTCGGTGCGTGTCGTAAGCTCGACAATGGAGGAGTGCGGGACGACGGTGCCGCCGTCGATGACAGTCAGCCCGTGGATGGACTTGGAAGCGGGAGTCGCGGAGGAGCGTTGGGAGATATTTATTCCAGCAAGGCTATCCGCGAGGTCGTCGATGCTCTCAACCCTCCCTCTCGCAGCACTGGGCTTCGCGGCGGTAGGAATGCAGGCATCAACTTCGAAGCGCACCACCATCTTGAGGCCGTTCAGATCCTGACAAAGGTCAGTGTTCGAATGTAGGCATGTCCAAGTCCTTACATATTTGACGATGCGGTGGTGGCCCGTGCTGTTTTCACACCCCAGCGCCGGGTCAGTCGACGCCTTCTCAAAGTTGAACCCGTAGGTGAAGCCCGAGAAGGCTACCCGCGTGCGCGTTTCCCACCGGTTGAGTAGCACAGTGTTTCCCGCGAGCTGCGTATCGATCCTAAACTCCTTCGGGGCAGGGTCGGTTCCGGCGCCCTCGATCCAACGAAGGAGCTTCCGCAGGCCATTCCGGTCCGTAACGAAATCGATCTTTTCGCCACACCAGTCGAAGGGCGCAGGGCTATCGCTTGCTTCATGTCTCTTGTCCACGGCTGTGATCAATGGGAGGAGAACGGCGGTGGGCATGCGGAACCCGTTCTGGTCAACGAAGAATATACCGGTGTCGGCGGGAACTTGGTACGGAGGCGCTTTATTCTGCCACTCCGGCGGTGATCCTGAACGGGCTGATCATGAGCCAATTCAATCTCATGCTGGGATATTATAACTTGCCTGGGACGACGATGGTTGGCGAGGGAGCGTTCGTCCAGTTGTAAGATCCAATACTTTCGAGGTCGGTGACGGCGACGGCTCTGGCGGAGCTGATAACGGTGGGAATCGCGAGGGTTTGGAGGGCTTTCGGACGGAGTCCTTCCATAATATCGCGATCAGGAGGGAGAGGCGTCGAGGGGGCCGAATTAGAGAATCGACTCGAACCACGGCCACGCTTGCTGGCAGAAGATGCGTACATTGTGAAGCGGAGATAGACAAAACACCCATCAACGAGTCGCTTTATAGAGAGTTTTGTGGGCGCTTGACGTAGGAACTTGCCGGAATTAGAAGGGCTCGATAAATTTAAAGCACTGCACAAGACAGTACATGTGACTGGGGAAAAAGGCTAAATTTGATTTTTTTGACTAAGATGCCCAATCGTCTTGAGTATTGCTTCGATTCACGCGGAGATGCTTTAGCCAAATCAACCCCCCGGATGAGGGGCCCAACGTCGATTGCCGTTTCTGGATGGTACAAAACGTATGTATGGACGTGAGATGACTATGTCGGTGAAGTAAAATTCCCGGATTCTCCCAATGCACGAAGAACTTGTACATAATGTTTTGGTATGATCAGAGTCCGTTTCAGTGCATGAAGTCGTTGTGAAATAGGGAAGGGAAAAAATGCTACATGCCATCTGTATCGTCAAATGAATCAGTAAATGTATAGGGCGGGTAATGCAAAAAATGGCCCTAGCAGGCAGTGAGAAGCGCCACTTGAAGAGCGTCGTACGGCGTACCTGGCAGGCAGTAAGAAGGGCTAACGAGCCTCGTGACTGCCTGCCAGTGATGGCGCCCCGACGGAAATCGGGCCGAGCTCGACCACGCCGTAAGATCTTTGACCGCGACATTTTGACTCGGAGGTCCACAACATTATCGCGGTCGAGAGGTAGTTCTTCCTCCATATACTCGACGATTAGCCTTGTATAAACTCCCAGTTTAAACTCGACCAATCGTCTTGAGTATTGCTTCGATTCACGCGGAGATGCTTTAGCCAAATCAACCCCCCGGATGAGGGGCCCAACGTCGATTGCCGTTTCTGGATGGCTAAAGGGTATAAAGAAAAAGAAAAAGAAAATGGAGGTGAGACCGAAGGTCGAAAGATGAGGAAGAAACGGAATGTCATGGTTCTGCAGAAAGCAGATGTAAGTAATATTGTCGAACATGAGCTTTGAAACGGGTTGGGTGGGCTTGGGAAAAGCAACGTCAACATTCATTGCTGAGGAAAAGCATTTCAACTTCATTGAGGAGCGGGTTTGACTTCTGCTCGCATAGAGCAGGTCCCGTACTTCAACTCGAGAAGGAGCAAATTCGACTCAGAGCAATGGATGAGAGTGTCACAATATTGTCTTCAATGTTCGTCACTGATGAGCGCGCGTAACTTCAGCGAGGAGCGAACTTTGACATCTGCTTGAATTGAACAAAGCATCTGTCAGGCATCAACTCGAAAAAGTTATGTTGGATTCAATGAGCGGAAAGAAAGCAGTGTCGATGTTCATCACTGAGGAAAAGCTATCAACCTCAATGAGGAGCGGGTTTGACTTCTGCTTTGAGCAGGACCCATGCTTCTACTCGAGAAGGAGCTAATTCAACTCAGAGGAGCGGAGCATCTAGGGATATTGCAACTTCGGTCTCGATGTTCGTCACTGATCCGTCTAACTTTGGCGAGGCGCGTACTTTGACTTCTGCTTCGGAAACAAAGCATCGGTCAGGCTTCAACTCGACAAGGTTACGTTCGACTCAGAGAGTGAAGAGGTGAAGAAGTTTGCAATTTTAGTTGTCAAGCAAAATGCTGCTCACTGCTCGACTCTCACCAAGGGGTGGAGAGGAGCCCCTTTTACGACCACAGGGGATTTACAACCAGCGGAGAATGCTTCGACTCTCACTTGGGACCCATGGGGTGGAGAGGAGCATGTGTTTTTTACAACCACAGGGGGTTTACAACCGTGGTAATAAGGGTGTGAACGAGTCTGCGAAAGAAATCTGTATAGAATAATTCATAAGTTGAATCGCAAGAAAAAGGACGGCGTGAAGGCCAGCCTCAGCATTAGGAGAACCATATGTGGCAGAATCTCCCGCGAGGAGTTGAAAAAGAAATATCCGCACAGTAGGAGAGCCGGATGTGACGGAGGCTCCCACGAGGAGTCTGCGAAAGAAATAGTAGGAGAACCGAAACGGTGACGGAAGCTCCCGATATACAATGCCAAATTAGTGGTTTCGAGGTGAATGTTGCCGCGTCTCGTGCACAATGTCGTGCAGAAACTTCCGCGCGCCCATGTTTGTACGGAAAGGTTATCCTGTAAACACAAAGCGCCCGAATGCGCCTGAATCGAGTGTGGATCCTATGTCGCATCACACAAGCGTCGAGTATGATCCTTTGGGTAAGGACACGTATTGTGCTGCTTCAGGACTCCAGCCGACACTACGGGCATCGGAAACGCAGAACTTTGCGCTACGCACAATTGCACCCGAGCTAAAGACATATACACTCAACCCGAGTGGCGAGTATAGCGAACCGCGACCGCAAGTAAAGAAATCTTTGACAATCGTGCGCATTTGCATCATAGCATTTGCATGACGGGTCGTGTGAAGCCGAACCATATTGTGTGGCTGGAACGCGAACGTAGAATACAGTGCAGGTGCAAAGCACAGGAAACTGCGACGATGGGTAGAGTGTAATCGTGTTTCATTCTTCAAGTTGATGTGCGGGGCTTTAGATCAAAATGGTGCGAGGATGGGTGAGTGCGAATGGAAAAATATTCCAGTATCCAGAAAGATGCAAACAAGGATACTTGATGTAGGCTGAGGCTGCATCCATGATGCCGGGTTAAATCAACGACGCCGCGACGGTGGTGTTCGTAGAGTCATTCCGCATTAGGATGGTCATGATGTAGCACTCGTCGGAGAGATGAGCCGAGAAACACCGAGTTTGGATGTGCCCAGCCTAGGAACGTTCCGAACAGGATATCCCCAATAAAATTGCGGCTGGTATCCTCAAAGACGATATGTTCTGCTGGACGATCATGATTCCAGAAATTCTTTTGGATAAGAACACTCTGGCTCGTTGACGTGTGAATTCGATGATTAGAAACCACATTGGCGTGCTCTGCCCCTAGGAGTGACTTTTCAGTTGTGTTCCACGTCCACTGTGACCCCCTGGATGTACAAGCCGATCTCTTCAATATCCCAGCGGGTAGCCGAGGATTTCTCTGAGAGGTTTGTATATTCAGATATATGCACCTCTCATTGGCGTCCCAGCGGATAGCCGAGGATTCCTCAGAGAGAGCGTAGGTTAAACTGGTATCTAATGCACACCCTCAACCGCCAGATGTTTATCCGAGCAACGCCATTGACTCAGGAACAACTAGACATTTGTCCGAGTTGCTACTGCAAGTCATGCGGGAAAGGTAGAAGCGTAGCAGAAAGTGAAGCAAAAGAAACCAGGAACCATGCTTGGCATGTTCAGCCAACATGACTGGAATGCAGAGCAGACGCGCAAGGTCGTCCATGGATAGCGAAAACCAAGATGGGTTTCGAAGCCGTCGAGAAACCATTGACGCAGGTGTAACCCGCTGATTCACCGAGTGGCTGCCAGAAATCAAGTCAATTTTACATGGAAACACCTCGAGCAAGCTGAGTTCTGATCCTGGTCTGGGTTCAACGACCACAAACTCGGGTCATGACGGGAAGACCGGAGGGATCAACCATACGCCTGGACAAAGACGGGACTGGCTTTGGTTCAAGACAGGTAGCGGATTCCTGATACATTTATAGAGGTCTATGGCGGATGCTAGCCGTCAATGCGCAGGATTTGCCTAGTGAAAGAAATGGCAACGGCTGGATGTTGGCCTTCCCTATGCTGCGAACGGCGATGTCACCTGCGCCAGTCCCGACTGCGCAACGGTTGGTCACGTCAACAGCGACGACGCGAGCGTCGAAGAAGTGCTGGAGATGTTGGTGGAGCGCAGGGGTACATCGGTAATGTCGTGTACGATATGTGCTGAGTTAGCATGTGTCAAACAATGACCTTGTTTTGCAGGTCCCCCGGGAAAAACTCCGCCGCCGTACCAGCGCTTTTTTAGAGGCCACAAAAATTATATCATCCTGTAGCCCCAGGTACTGCGGACGTCCTCGGTGGGAACCGGTCCCAACAGGAAGACGAAGTCACACAAGTCGAAATACGGAGGGGATTGATCGGACAAATCCGACAGCTTCCCCGGCCTTGTTTTTGCATTCTGACCAACACGACTATGCCCACGGCGTGGTAGATGTAAGGTCTTGTGCGACTCCGAGAACTAGGCACCTGCTTCCAAGTAGCTGGGGTCGAAGATGAAATATGCCCGCTGTAACTGGAATCGCGAGACCCGGTCATATGCAGTTGTGAACGGGTGCAACACCAGGATGGACAGATGTCGGTGGTCGCGCGGACAGACTGACATGCAAAGCGTCATAAAAAACGTCAGACTGGTCGATCCACGACATCATGACATAGGTAGAAGGTGACCAGGGCGGCGCAAACTCGAATGTGAGAGCGCACTTGTGGAATAGACATGGAATAGGCGGACAAACGATGAGCACAGTTGTTCAGCAGTGAGCCAAGACTCAGGGAAGATGGAATCCTGTAATTCTTGGTCTGTGTTGGCACAAGGGAGGTCGCGCAAGGTGCTGGATGCGGCTATCGGCTGTTGGCGCCTACTACGTAGGATCGGCGGATGAGTCATGAAGGAGTGTCGAATTGTATGTGCAGTGCATCGTAGTGACCTTTTGAATCGCGATGTACCTTGCTCCAATGACTGGCTCCCAGCCTGAGGTGTAGTAGTAGTAGTGCGCATACGCGATGTCTGAGATGAGACGGTCTGGTCGAAACAAACGCAGATGCACATCGCGATCGAATCGTAATCCTGATTCCCGATGAAGATATCTATTCATGATATGTAGATGGAATCCAGTGGATTCAAGTATAATGCAAAAAATGGCCCTAGCAGGCAGTGAGAAGCGCCACTTGAAGAGCGTCGTACGGCGTACCTGGCAGGCAGTAAGAAGGGCTAACGAGCCTCGTGACTGCTTGCCAGTGATGGCGCCCCGACGGAAATCGGGCCGAGCTCGACCACGCCGTAAGATCTTTGACCGCGACATTTTGACTCGGAGGTCCACAACATTATCGCAGTCGAGAGGTAGTTCTTCCTCCACATACTCGACGATTAGCCTTGTATAAACTCCCAGTTTAAACTCGATCAAGAAATGGGCGCTCGTTGAAAGTAGTTTTGGCAGGCAACTCCACCTTAACCCGTTCGAGATAGCGGGCAGCTTTGGTATGAGACAAAGGGAAATGGTGCTAGGAGGGCTCAGGGGCATGCAACCTAAAAGTGGATTACACTTGGAAAGGCCCAAGATACGTATCTTACGCTAGTATTCGAGTATAGTGGCACCCATAGAGAAAATTCGGGTCTAAGAAGGTCTAGTGGTCTTCAGTCAGATTTGCAGGTCCACAACTAATTATTTGACAAGAGCGTGGCGCCCCGCCACTTCGGTTGAACTGAAACCTACGTCCAATCTGCACTTATACAGTGGCAATTTGACTGCAGTCGACTGTCTTCAGAGGCCGAAAGAGATGTAAATAAAAAAGATTTCCCACTGACAAACAGTGGATTTCCCATGTCGAAAGTGTATCTGAAGGGAAGTGATGGAATGGTATGATGACTCGGCGGGACTGCGGCATGTATGCCACATCAGATGCGGACGTAAGAGCCGCCTCCGAGCCTGCGGATCGCGTGGCATCATTGGCGGACAATCAATGCCATTAACCTCGGCTGAAATCGGCCTTTCATTTTCCTCTGGGCTCGAATCCTTCCAGAATGCTCTATAAAGTTTGCAGTAGATTTTTTGATGCTGAAATTATGTCCTTGTTTTTTCTGGAGACAGTTAAAGCTTGAATTGGATTCACCCAAAGTTCACCAGATCGAATTTTGCAAAGGGGTACATTTTTGCAACGGTAGGCTATTGATTAGTAAAAGCTTGAGAAATGTCACTGGTCCTCAGAAGCTCAGTAACTTGAAATCTTTGTATGAGGTTAGTGAGGATGTCGCCGCCTTGCAGTTGGATCGTCTCCGCCAAACTCGAACCGGATCTGTCGGACCGAGTACCATGCATGGTTCTTCCAAAAGGGATTAACCACGGCAGCATGAGTCAAGCATCCGCACGTTGTCTCTTCACGTCTTAAAGCACGTTTTCCTCCATCTTCCATCGATTGTGACTTGAATTACACCCCCCATATTCTTTCTGTGACGATGAGTAGGTTTTAGTATCCGTGCTGAAATTTATCTTTACCGTTTCCAGATCTCGAATCGCTTGATGGGCGCTTGTTGTTTGCGATTCCCAAAAAAGGTTGGTCAAATACTGTATTCACATCACTTGTTTGGCTCAGCCCATTCAGGACGCCTTCACGAAAAATGCCTCTCTATCCTGGCCGGTAAGTATACATTATGCCGGCATTTCGATTAGAGTACTAATAGATCCCCAGGGGCCGACATTCAATTTCGAAGACACCACAGACTGGACGTATGCCTCGTCGTAAACCATCCGATCGCTCTGTATTTCTTCAACTTCGTGCAATCACGACATTTCTGACCGTTCCCCAAGCGTTTTTCTCCCGGCTTCGGATATTCCCTCTTTTGTCGGAAAGGGTAACGTCGATCTTGGGATTACGGGTCACGATGTAGTCCTCGAGGCCAAAATGCAAGATCACGTCACAGAAATCCTACGCCTTGGCTTTGGAAAATGTGCGCTCCAAGTTCAAGTCCCAGAGTCGGGATCGATCAAGTCCGTCGAGGATCTGGCAGGGAAACGCGTCGTGACTAGCTTCGAAGTCCTTGCGGGGGAGTATTTCAATGCCTTAGATGCGCAGCTGAAGTTATCCGACGACCAAAAAACCCGGATAGAGTACGTGGGCGGCAGTGTGGAAGCCGCTTGTGCCTTGGGTCTTGCCGATGGAATTGGTAAGTCCTTATCATGAGAAATGTTCGGTCTCTTCTGAAACCCGGTGTTTCAGTTGATCTCGTTGGTGAGTCCCACATATATCTTCTACCACCACAAATGTCACACTCAGTCAGAATCCGGGGACACAATGCGAGCTGCGGGACTCCATGCGATCGCGACCTTGCTGGACTCGCAAGCTGTTCTCATCAGATCCAGCGTTCCGAAGCACGAAAACCTTAAACCGCTCATCGAGCTCATCACAAGCCGTGTGGCGGGTGTCATTGCGGCCAACAAATATGTCATTTGCCAATACAATATCCCCCGAGACCAGCTCCCCGCCGCAACTGTCATCACTCCTGGGCGGCGTGCACCGACGATTAGTCCGCTCGAGGACGACGCTTGGGTAGCAGTTAGTAGCATGGTGGAGAAGGGAAAAATTGCGACCATCATGGATAAGCTAGTCGCTATCGGGGCGGAGGATATCATGATTTTCAACCTCGACAATTGTAGAGTCTGACTGCATTGACAGCCTTAATAATCGAACGACGCCTCCTGACCCAAGGATTTTCCCACCGCAACTGAGTGTGCGCCTTCAAATCTAAATTTAACAGGCAATTCTCGTGTTCGTGAGTGATTTTACCCAAAGTCGTATACCAGACCTGGGGCTCCCTTTCACTTGGGGTGATCTCGCTACTCTGCCCACCATGCCCGAATATCTCCCCTACACGCTCTATTTTTAGGTTACATTTTGTGAGAGAATGGTCGCAAGTAAGCATGCTCCTCAGATACTTATAAAGTCGCACCGACGCCTGCTTATCTTTGCGCCGTTCCTAGGATGCTCGCACCCCTCCTAGCGCTCGCTGCTCTGTCCGGCATCTCAGGAGCATTACCGTCGCCCAGTTCTCCGCATGTAGTTCACGAGAAACGCGCCGCAGAGCCGTACGCCGCCGGCTGGATTCAGGCCCGCCGTCTCGAGTCCAGCAAGGTCATCCCGATGCGCGTGGGGCTGCAGCAGCGGAATCTGCACCAGCTCGAGGATCTGCTGCTCTCGGTGTCGCACCCCGAGTCCCCGACATACGGGCAGCACTGGTCGCCTGCCCAGATCGTCGACATGTTCGCGCCATCGCACGAGACAATCGCGGCCGTCAAGAATTGGCTAGTTGATTCCGGGTTCGCTGCAGAGCGTCTTCGTCTTTCCCCTAGTCGAGGATGGATTGCGGTGAACGTCACGGTGGGGGAGGCTGAAAATCTTCTGCACACCGAGTATCATGTCTACACCCATCCGTCTGGCGCTGAGCAATTCGGTGAGTTTAATGTTCGCTTTTACGGACTATTTTGATGTTGATCATTGGCAGGCTGCCACGATTATTCCGTTCCAGCACACGTTCGGGAACACGTCGATCTTATCAAGCCAACGGTCCAGTTCAACCACCGTGTTCCTGCTCCCAGATTGAAGAAGCGGACAATCACTCCTCCCAGCACCAACCTCAAAACCAACGGAGTCAAAGTCAACAAAGAGCTCTCGCTGGACACTTGCGACGAGATTATCACGCCAGACTGCCTCCGTGCGCTGTACAACTTCCATTACACTCCGCGCGAGACCAAAAAGAATACCTTTGGAATCGGTGAGTCTATCATTTAACGATCCGACCAAAAACTGATATTTCATGTCTTAGTGGAATTCACACCGCAGGCATTTTTGGCACCCGATCTTGACATGTTTTTCGCGTGAGTTTTCATCGAGTTGTTGCGATACTTATCTTAAAGTATAATTTCAGGAATTTCTCCCCAACTCAAGTCGGCGCAAGACCGATTCCTGTCCTGATAGATGGCGGTTCGTCAAACCTGTACTTGGTTATCGTAGAATCTGTCGCTGACTGATATTGATACCGCAGCTATTGTACAACATATCGTGGAGGATTTCGATTTCAACGGAGAGTCGGACTTGGATTTGGAGGTGAGTCTAGATTAGTGGCATGGGGAACACAGGAATGAATGATTCATGCAGTATGGGATGTCTCTGACGAATCCGCAACCGATTCAACTTCTCCAGACCGGAGATATTGTTGAGGGTACATACGCCGCATATCGGTTGTTCGAAGGCTGATACTAATGTAGGCGCTGGGTTCGACAACTGGTTGGACGCCGTCGATGGGTCGTTCTGTACGTTCGAGGGAGGAGACGATCCGATGCAGGCGAGCATGGGTAGTTATTCTACCAGAGACTCAATTGAACTTCAACCAGGACGGGATCTATCCTGACCCGCTACCGGGCGGCTTCAAGGGTGAATATCTTTGCCTAAAATCAAACTAATCTTAAATGATCCTAGGGCCGGAGTCTTGTGGTATTATAGCTCCGCCTCATACGGTCTCGATATCCTACGCCCAGGATGAAGTGACCATTTCGGCGGCTTCTGCCATGCGCCAATGTAAGCCAGTGCCTGGGTAAAATATCTAGTCATTGGGCTCACCGTCGCAGGCACGGAGTACGCGAAGCTTGGAATGATGGGCACATCTGTGTTTTACAGCTCCGGCGATAATGGTGTCGCAGGGAATGGTGGAGTATGTCTCAATTCTACCCGTAGGCGCAGTCTAGCAAAGTGTATCGCACGGCTCTGACAATATCCCTCCCACTAGTTCAACCGGTCGACGATGGAACCGTTTTTAACCCAAGCTTCCCGGTAGGCGGTCCATATTACTGTTAAGACGCTTATTCATTTGATACCGCAGTCTACGTGCCCGTTCGTAACATCTGTAGGTGCCACACAGGTTCTGGCCGGCAATACGGTCAACGACCCTGAGAGCGCATGCGAGGAAGTCATTTTCTCTGGGGGTGGATTCTCGAATATATTCCCGTAATTCTTTCAGGTCTGACTACGACCGTACTACTTATTTATCACTGCACAGTCTCCCCTCCTATCAGGCCAGCGCGGTCAAGGGTTTCCTGGCCAACCACCCTCCACCATTCACGAACGGAGAATTCAACAACAGCGGTAAGGTGCGAGCGTTCCCGGATCTTTCTGCGAACGGGGCGAACTATGTCATCGGTCCGTATGCTCTTCAGCCTTGGATCTCTGTGATTAATTCGCTCTCCAAGGTATCGACGGCGAATTCGGGCTTGTGTTCGGAACCTCTGCCTCGGCGCCAACAACCGCCTCGATTTTCACAATGATCAACGACGCTCGAATTGCGATAGGCAAGCGACCCGTCGGGTTTATCAATCCCGCGGTAGGCACCTCACGGCGAAACGCTAGTTCTGTTCTCTGACTTGGATTGGCAGATTTATTCTGAGGCCTTTAAAATCGCTGGTGCCTTCAATGACATAACTATTGGAGGAAATCAGGGTTGTGGTACGTCGTATAGGATATATCCATTTCCACCTGGTCTGACATCAGTGGTGCTCAGGAACACCAGGATTCACCTCGTACGCGATTTATCCCTTGTGCTCGCATCCCTCTCCAAATGACTCACTACTTTCAGGGTACCTGGATGGGATCCTGTCACGGTGTGTAACCTACTGTCAGGGGTTTGCCCCATTACTTACCTTGCTGCCGTTACAGGGTGTGGGTACTCCCAACTTCGAGCGGTTGCTGTTGCTTTTCTTGGTTTTGCCTTGAAGCTTCTGAGATCCCGATGTGCGGCAACATATTTGGACACCTTCTGGATGTCATTGTACATGTACCTTCGATTTCAAAATTAACACATTTTTTACTATTATTCGCGTTGCTCAACTTTTCGAACGACAACTTGATGCCAGTGGTTGAGCGCGTTGTTGTTTGCTGAATGGATATCACGTGATCGCGGTTCAAGATCGCGCAGACATCAAGATTGCTCAGTGGAAAGACTTTTCACATCAGAAAGGCCACGAATCCATAAGCAGATGGCCACAGCACAACTAATTATGTACCCGGAACATCATACATCACCCTGAGAGGCATTCAATAACGAGAATTTGCAACACTTCATTGCTGCTAATTACAGATTATTGGCACATCGAATCTCAGCACGCGTCTTCAACCGTCGCAGTCGCAGGACAATTGTCATCCGTCCCGAAGCCTGCACCGCTGGTCTGAATTCGAAAAAATCACATTAGCACCCGGAGCAGCCATTGGAAGTTGAGAATGGCATACGCTGTAGAAGCATTTAACCTGAGGGCCAGAGGCTCCAGATGAGTCTGTGGAGTACCTGCAGAGGTGTGAGTAAGCAACGAAAGTCTATCGAGGTAACGTACCCGCAGAAGAGGGGCGTCCCTCGAGTTCCGCCACTCTGGGCGACGAGTGCGTCGCCTGCGAGGTCGGTCGTGGGGCACACGGGGCAAGTTACCGCTGCGGCCACAAGAAAGAGAGCAAATGAGGTGATGGCGTGGAAGAGCATTTTTGTGAATGTTATCGATGAGAGCAGGCCGCAGCGGTCTGTCGGTTTATGTAGTGAAGCGCCAAGCAAGCCATTCAGAGCTGGATGGAGCTGGTTGCTGAGAGCGCGCGTGCGTGAAACACTGCAGAGGCAAAGGCAAGCATGGTTGTCTTGGGACTGTATTGAGTGCACTGTCTCAGGATGAGGTAAGTCGGGCCTTTGAATATTCATAAATCCATGGAGGTTGACTTTACGAAACTGACGCTTCGTACTGTACTGACGGAGAGTACTCTCCAGTCATTTGTGGACTCTCCGTTCTCCTAACACAAAGTGTCAGATTCATAATGATTGTACTTTTGACCAGCATAGATTCAACATACTCTTCTGCGGCGGTGCTTGGCGTAAGCGTTGAAATGATGAGATGTGAGACGGATGTTTTCGACCAACTGTACATTTCGACTTACGGCAAACAAAGTCATTGAATTGGTCCTGTTTCCTGAGAATGCTATTAGTCGTTGGTCGTGGGTGTGGGTACGTAAATAATACCGCCGGTGACACTGCACAGGTTCGATTCGCGGCCCAGGCCGCCATGGGAAACATGTCAGGAACACAGTCAAATAGAGACTACAATTCAATTCAATAGATCTAGATTCAGAAACCGTTCACCTGTCGAAGTGGATATTCGCTTGGGTTGGGCTGGGAACCGGTTCAAGAAGATCGGTCCCTCATCCGCGCATCCGAATTCTCATTTGAAACTGAATTTTGTCGCGATTCTCCTGCTGAAAGTTTGGGACCTCGGCCGAGTCCTGGCTCCGTGCTTGAATGGGTAGGGAGAAGCTTCTAGGGTGGCTGAACAGACGAGGTAATCAAACAGGATGCAGGGATGACCGCCGGAATAACGTGGTCAGCGCGTGCATAGTCCCAAAGCTTCGTCGACATAGAAAAAAAGGATATTACACAGCCGGCACCTTCTCCATGTGGTACTAGATGGGCGTGTAGATTTTGAGCAGTGACCATGCTTGATGTCCGCCTCGAGATTCGTTGCAAGCGTCACAAGGTTATCGAGAGTAAAACGTGCTCTATTCCATCAACGCCCTCACAGAGATAGAATAATGGACCATATCTTCTTCTTCGAAGCTGGGGGTCCTTTGTTCAAAAACAAAATTGAGAAATCGAGAGGTAGAATGCGACTCGGAGACTCGGGTACCGTCTGGAGGCTCACGATCTCACAACGCCTTATAGCAAGTAGTTTGACGTTGTTTTCTTTGCCTCTCCAGCCAGCAGGCCAGTGTCACAGCTGAGAACTGCGATGCGAGACTGCAATTGCAACTTTTTTTCCGCGTCAATCTCTGGACGCAGGCGCTATAGCGCCTCCCTAGGACCCTATAGTAAGTACATCGGAAGACCGAGTCAACAAACAGTTCCAGCTTGATGTCGTCAGCCAAGGTGCATATTTTCGAGTGGTGCGCGCAGGAGATAGCTCAATCGCTCGGTGAGACATTACTTCGGCCATAGTTTGCATCGGAAAAAGAGCCAAGGACATAATCGTGGAAGAGCGCACGTGCAGTGCCACTGATGCGATCAGCGCCTTTATTTGTTATCATGGTCCTCGCAGACTTGCTCCTTCATGTCTCTTCATGTCCACCTGTTTCATCTGTTCGCTTCTCCTTCCCCTAATGTGGAATACGCTCTTTCTGTGCGAAAATGTCCATGGAGTGCTTTGAGGACCTTTTGGTTTTCCCCGGACTCTCTCGGACTGGCTGCTGGGACTTGAGGGCTCAACTGACTCGGATATTGCGAATAACTGGCAACGCTCTGACGTGTCACGGAACCTGAGTTCTCCCCATTTTTACTCAGTGACAACATGGCGAAGCCCGCAGAACCCGGAGTGGGCCAACCGACGAGGAGTCAGAGAATACCAGCCAGTGGCGCGCGCAATATATCCCAAGACACCCGATCTCGCTTGTAAAAGATTCCAAGTCGCTCATATTGTAAAATTTTATTATCCAATGGCCAACAAACTTAATTAGAGGTGCGTCGCAGTTGGTGGTATATACTAAGATACATCTAAACTTACAGTCTCGGTCTGTCCACTAGACCAATTTGTTTGCTTCCTGACTTGCTTTCCCCAAGTCCTGGCGTAAGTTCCCTGCGCCGAATTTTGACTTCAGACTCAGTAAACCAAACAAGAAAGTCTAAGCACGAACCGTCCATTTGCCGTGCTTTGTCGCCTGTCACGGCACCGACGACTGCGTCGAACTTGCCCTCTACACGGTCCATAGTCCCTTGGACGTACGCTTGTGCTTCCGCGGCCTGGATCTCGGCCTCGCCTGCCATGTGCTCGTCGCGTCCCGACTTTTGCCACAATGTCGAGCCGACCATATGTCCAATCTGCATGCAAGTGAGTGCCTGTTTCTGTGGAGTCTCTCTACCAACCATTTCAACCACCGTTCCTTTCACAGAATGATACTGTCCCACGGTTTTACTGTGATGCGCGGTGAGTCCTTCATGCCGCCTCTCACATTACGATGTACGCACCTTGGTTGTGGCGCGGTATTTGCTGCGCTGCCGTTGGTATTGTGGAGATCGTTGGTTGACATTTTTTTCAGATTGTTGAGTCCTCTACTTTCACACCGGGTACTTATGTGCTCAAGCGCGTCGACGTCACCATGACGTAGGTTGAACCTCACGTGCTGTGCTTTTGTTGGAGAAAATAGCAGGTTCGAGATCCCGTCTCGATATGAGTCTGACAATATTTTGGGCGCCTGTGTATTTCCCCCCCTCCAATCCAGGACAACATCTACTAGCAATTATCAGTAGGATCTGAAACTCTTCAGACGCCAATATCTTCTGTAATGGAACCCTCGGCCGCATGGTTCTATTGTTCCAGGACCAACGCCAAGGGCCAATTTCCCGATTCTTTGCCACGACCATGGCATTCCCGTGCCGGGTGTGCATTCATTCCAAGTGTTTGATGCATCGCGATATCACTTCTTTTTCACGTAAGGGCGGAGTTACTGTATTTGACGAATGTGCCACAATTCATGTCTCTATCTGCCCAAGTTGGACTTTATCTGATCTCCAAGGAGATCAACATTCAAGTACTGCCCAGCGGTAACCCGTCTCCGACGACTTTTTGACGTCTCTTGAGCCGAGGGAGTCGTTGCAGAAACCTCACGCTGTTCACGACCCCCACTGTTTGGGATCTTGGCGACCAATCCACCCAATATCGATGAATCCCGACAATTTTTTTTCGAGGAAAGAGTCGTATTGGCGCCTGGAAAGGAGCCCAAAATCGAGAGAGCGAAACACTGAAAAAGCTTCGGTTTTAGACCCCCCACCTGTGCTTTGATTTTGCTTGACCTATTTTACCTTTCTGGTCCGGATCGACATCGACGTCACGGTCCACGTGGTTAAGCGCTTTCTTTGTTCCCGCCACGCAACAGCCTTGCTCCTACATCAGTTGCAGACTCGGAGAAGCCTACTCGCAACCAATGGCGGCTTCGGACACTTGTGAGGTTGACTGTGTTGTTGATTCCTCCGGCTAAATCTCCCAGTATCCTCGTTGCGCTGTCTGCAGATTAAAGCTGATGAAACAATACCTCTTCGCCATTCTGTCCTCTGGCCGGCTGAGCCTGTATCTCATGTGCTTCTGCCCGAGGACACCGCTGGTTGGCATTTCGGTGCCTTCATCAACTCCACTCCCGCTCCAGTCGCAGTTATTTCTTTGTTTGTGGAGGCCTGTCCCATCGATATCGGACTTGATCAACGCGGAGAAAACAACAAAAGAGCCATTCGGTTCCGGAAATTCGCGTGCGACCCCGCTTATCAGGTCTGTCTTATCTCTCTACTGCTTTGTCGTTACTGATTGTGTGTGCTCAGGGCCAAGGAATCGGCACAAAACTCTTGCTCCATGCTATTTCCGTCGTGCGTTCCGAGCTCAAGGGGACCATGCTCTGGTGCGATGCTCGGCAAGCAACGCAGCCGTGGTATGAACGACGTGGACTGGAGGCTTTCGGAGATGTCTTTTGGAAAGGACCCGTGAAATACATCCGGATGAAAATTGACATCGATACCGTTTAATTGTCATGCGCGTCTCAACCTTGATATTTTGTTTTTCCATCATACGCATAGGTGTGTGCAGTAACAGATAGAAAGTATTGGCTGGAGCCCGCAGGCGTGTTATGTTTCTGATCCGGCGTCTTCTATCGATCCTCCGAGAATATTTAACCGGAAATTTAACACACGATGCGCGAATCCCGTGGTGCGATGAGAAATCCGAGTTTTGATGCTGCGCCTACAAAGCATAGCTTCTGGGGGTCATATCGGGGGCCATATCGCAGGGGCATGGCCTTTGTCGAAAACAGAGGAAAATTACGGTGCTCGGAGGGGTACTTGGAAGGCATTTGTCGGGTAGCTAGGAAGCAACTTGGGGATGTCTAGGATCAGCTATGCGATAATCACTCATTTCTATCCCACGTTCTACTATCCCAATACGAACGAAGAAACCTTAATAATCTTAAAACTGTTGGTTCCGGCCGAAACTGGCCGTCATCCCATCATCGATTGCATGGAGCACATCTTGGCGGCCACGCTGTTTTTTCCCTCGGAAGTATCCAGGTCCGGCAAACATATGTTCGGGACGTCATCTCCGCCGGACGCGAAGTATAAAAGTGACGAGGCGATGTCGACTGAAAGCAACTTTTTTTGCCTTTCCTTCCCTCCACCCCACTCCCATTTTTTCAGGCTTCACCTAATTTTCCCCCTCTCCCCTCTCCCCGCCCAACATCCCCTCACAGTTCACCTCCGAATAATTCCCTCTGTCTTCCGTTCGTTTGCCTAACATACGCGGGGGATCGTGTCGCACGACTCTGTCCTCACCATTTTGCTATGAATCACAGGCCGTCCTGCTGAGCGTCTCAGTCGAGCGCAACGCACCGGTCTCTGTTCATAGCCAAAATAGTAGGACAGAGCGTCTCGACACCGTTTCCCTGTGCGTGCGAGGTTTTCCGGATACAACGGCCCACGACGCTCTCCATTTCATCGTTCCCTTAGTTCGGTCGTGGCCTTGCTTAGATAACCTAATTGAGCTTGTTTTGTGCGGACGAATGAGACTCAAAAAAAAACATGAGGCCTCTGCACAGGATATCTGAATTTTGCAATGAGATCTGAACTACCATCAAGGTTCGGGTATTACTTCCGCTGGCGAACGTCAGTGTGGGCGTCTGTATATTCCACGTGGTCATGTTGAACTTAAGGATATATTGCTGTGTAGGTAACCTACGCCTCGTGGTTATTCGCGAGACACAATCTAGACGAAACCTTTGTAATGTAAACCTGATTTCTCAAACCGGCGTTCCTAAGCGGGACCGTGCCGTGTAATTCTACGTACCTACTTACCTACCTACCTACCTACCTCAAGTTTAAACGAATATTTTGCGCCGTTCAGTCTCATCGGCGATCAAACAATTTGTGTCTGCCTAGACTTTCATTGATTCCTCCCACGAATAGATACGAACTTCAATCCACTCCGAGGCCCGGGTTCATTAAAGCAAGAACCAAAGTACTCAGCAGACTGATTCCTGTATCTTAGTAGGTCTCCGCAGAGGCACAACACATCGCTCTCCTTTTCGAGTGGCGTATAACCACACAAGTGGATCGCTTTCCGGTGATTGTGTAGCACCTAATGTCCGAACGTGATGAACGGCGGCCGACCCACCTCATTGTGATAGAAAGTAACGCCGGCCAAATTTATGCCACTTCTTGTCGTCCGCCACATAACATGCCCCAATTCGAGTCTCGCAATCGGTGACCGCAATGCATCGTCAAGTGACCCTACCAGAGGGCGAATAGGTGGATTAAGAGTCATTGTTTTTACATCCGTGAACGTCGTGGCAGCCACAGAGCGCAGGGAGGTGGCCTGTGGGATCCAATTTCCACAAAAGGGCGGGGCCGCCAAAATTACCATTGCCACCGTATTCCGCAAATAACGCTGTGCTGCCAGTGGAGCCGGTCGGAGTTGTACAGCCGTGGACTTTAGAGTTGGCCGGGAAATCCCGTTGTGAACTTAGCTGATACTGAACCTAAATTGCGAGTGATACTCGAAAGTTGAACAAAAGAGCTTAGAGAAACCGGTTTTTGATTGGGTCAACACTAACGGTCTTCCGATGGCGTTGATGTACAAACCGCGTGTCTGTCCTTTTTCCCACCGTATACTTCCTGTCTCTGTACCTAGGACATGTGAGTGACGCGAGGTGCGCGTGGCGGCAGGTGTTCGTATGTTCACGTCATTAATTACCTTGAGAAGTTGAGATTACTGTCAACAGCTGCAGTCAAAAGATAAGGGCCACCAGATAGATATGACGGCATGTCATAACCGGATCATAAATGACGCTGACGTGGATTGAGCATAGCCAAACCAAATCATTAAATCTGGCCTGTTCGACGGATCTCGGCAGCGAGGATTGAAAGAGGTAAGTGTTTAGGAACAGCCGGACGCTTGGGCAAGAAATGGGACGCTTCTATCTCTTGTGCCGGGCTAGTTCAGTCTTGCCGTATGTTCGGCAGACTGCTCGGGACGATGGCACCAGCCTGGCTATCAGGCCGGCGAAGGTCGCTTGGCCACGCGACGCGGCAACGTCGGCATTGCATAGGATGGACTTGGGCTATCCTACCTCAGATCTGTCTCCTAGAAATCCACGATCACAACGACGTTTTGGTGACATTGATATCGGGCACCTCTGTCGTAGTCTCTCATAGACAGACGCTATAACAAATTTAGTGCTCGTACCTCGCATGTTGTACCTCTGTCGCGTCTCTCATTGAAAGGTGCCTGTGAGCGCCTGTTGACAAGACAGCGTTTACTTATATTGCTATGCAAGAGGCCACAACATTCAAGAAATCAAAACGTTCCCACGGTTTGGGTATTTGGCTGACTCGCAGAAGCGCATTTCAAACACCATTATACTATTCAATTTCAGAGAATAACAGACGACGCCGCTGAGTATTTACAAGAAACCAGAAGCTCCGAACAAGCTTTGCTAGATTCAGCTGTTGCAATGTACTCCTGCGGCTACCCGAATTTTATTCACCCGAAGAAGCACCTGAAATAATTTTTGAGGCTCGATATCCAGTGTGAACCATGTGGATCGCTTACTCGAACGACGAGATATGGTCGTTGAACTGGACAGTTGCAGCAACATTGAGGTTCGAACTACCAGGGCTTCGAATGGGTCCGAGTTGGCCGCCCGTGCAGCCCCCATCACTATATGGCAACATTAGACACAGTGATAATTCTAGTCTCAAAAGGAATCCTTGCATGTAAAAGAAGCAGTCCTGTCCGGGATCGGGGCCGATGGACGTGATGTCCTCGTTGAAACTGCCCGGGAGCTCGATGCATTGGCCGCTCGCACCGTTGAACACGGAGCAACTGCCGGTGAATCCCGCGTCGGTACAGACGAAGCTAAGAATATGAACGTGAAATTCATAACATTATTGCAGGTGCAGCGATACGCACACGTTGCCTGGGGTTCGGGGGATATCTGTGCCACCAAAGTAAGCAATTAGTTGGGATGAGATGGGTGATAGGTTACCACGGCGGTGCTGTTGGCCACCTCGACAGTACGAAGAGGAGGCGGAGTGCCGCAACGAGGGCACTATAGCGAAAAATGCGGTGGAAAACTTCATTTTTTTTTTCTGTTGGGATTGGGATGTAGAAGACGAGGACGGTAGACCGCTTGACTATAGTGTTTAACTGCTTAGATTTTATACGAATCCCGCTCAATAACTGAACTAGCGGTGGTCCTTGTTAAATTATTAATTGGAAGCTTGATTCCAACTGATCCATGTTCAACGGCTCCTCTGAACAGCGAGTCCTCCGCCCTTCATGACCAACGGTCCGTGTTATTGGGTACGGATGCCTCGGGAGTCCCCACGGAACTATTCGGGCTCCCAAATTGTAAAAGAAGGTGCCCATGACTGGGAGTTCGGCCAGAACCATCACCCCGAGCATCCCATCAATTACCAACCGTCATTTCGAACCCACCGGTAAGTATTAGTGCCCCGCCGCCAAGACCACGACTGACGAGTCATGATATTCAACCCTTTCCAGCCCCAAGTGTATCGGAGGGGAACGGGCGTACTCCAGGTTTAGGAGTTCCCATTTTACCCACTTGCCTTGAGTTCGGCCACTGCTCGGTTACGCGGAAATTATAGGTCCCAATGTGCTCTCGTACTCGAGGTGCGAAGAGTCGAGAGTGAACGTGCTCAGGGGGCTGTGAAATTGAACTTCCACGGCTGAGTTGCATAAATTCCAGCCTCTGTTTACAACTGTTCTCGAAACTAATGATTTTTTCTTCTCAGTTCCAAAAAAGGAAATATCGCTGCCAGTAACGATTTTAGCATCCACTTCCCAGGGCACAAGTGAAATCTCCTGCACGTACTTCAAGGTCTTGGAGCATTTTGAAGCCAAACTCGGCAAGAATGCCGTGATGCCGTGATCTGATTGATACGGCCGATCTGACTGATCCCAACCATGTTTGAGTCTCGGCACGCCACCAAAACGATGAATTTCTACTGTCTACTGGCCAAGTGCCATGCTTTCCACTTTCGAGCCTGTGCACTTGAATTTCTCTGAAGTTTTCATTTCGGGAATCGCCAAAAAAAAATCACGTCGTCTTATTAGTTTCGAGAACAGCTGTAATAAAATCGGGGATGTTCACATCCTAAGTCTTCTAGACGTAGATAGATATCAAATTTGTAAATTTGTAAAATAAAATGGGAAGATAATCGATGAACAGTGAAACTACGCGAATCGTGGCACGGCCCCGAGCCGAACGAGGCATTCCAGGATTGGTTGCACCCGACGCGTGCCCGGCACCTCTCCGCCTTTCTCGCCTTCTCTGAAGTTGAGATAGGTAGGCAAATATTAGACTTGTTAGGGAAATATAAGTCCAATGGCAGATCAACGCAAAAAGGCACGAATAACCGGCGAACGGCAGGACCTCGAGTCGAACGGGGTGTTTCAGGATTACCAATTGACCTGGAATCAGTCATTGGAACCCGACGCGCACCGTGCGCCTCCCAGCCTTTCTTCCTTGCTTCGAAAACTGGACGAGCAGGTCTAAAAACTCTGAATAATTCACCGCATGGGTTATACAAGGACCTCGATACGGAGAATACATTTTCAACACGTACAGTCGGGTCGGGGAGAATAAAATAATTATTTAATTCACCATCCATGAGTGGCAGGACCCCGAGTTGAATGAGGCTTTCGAGAGTCATATCAGCAGGGTACGCACCTATTAAAACTCGACGCGCACTGTGCACCACCCTCCCTCTCTTCCCTGCTTCGAAACCCTGAAAAGTATGCATGACATGGAGGCCGTAGCGGCGATAAAGTGGAACCTACCCCATGAGCACTTCCGCACATGCAATTAATTTAGTCTTATCCGACGTTACTCAATCTTCGATGTGACAGAGTATTGTCCTGGGAGAATGTGAGATAGAAATACATAAAATAAAACATCGGGACCTCTCACGAATGACAGGGCCCTGAGTCGAACGAGGTCTTTCAGGATCCAAGAAGCCCAGATTGTGGATTTAAACCCGACGCACACCGTGCGCCTTCCTGCCTTTCTTCCCCTCTTCAGAGGCAGGATAGGTGTCCAAGAAAATTGCCTGAGCATCAGTGACGAACCATTTTTGGTGCGGAGATCAACCCACCAATTTAATCTTACCCTACGCTCCACAGGAAGTTTAATAGATCCTTACCCTACGCTCTTCGATCTTGAACGTGCAAGAATATTGTCCTGGGAGATCAATGGCAATCACAGAATGACAGGTAAAAAAGAAAAATACCGCACCCTTCGATGGCAGGGCCCCGAGTCAAACGAGGTTTTCGAGAAGCATATGACAGGGGGTAGGGTATACATATTAAAACTCGATGCGCGCCCTGCGCCGCCCTGCATTTTCTTTCTCACCTCAAAAGCTTGATAGGTGTGAAGGTCCTAGCGGCGATAAAGTTGACGGCTGGTGGTGATATGAGCACATATTTAATCTTGCCCGAGTCCTCGATCTGCTCCATGCCCAAGGTCCTAACCTTCAAAGAGTATTGTCCTGGGAGATCAGTGGAAATCACAGAATGACAGGTAAAGGGAAAAACGCGATTCAACAAATGGCAGGACCTCGACTCGAGCGGGACCCAATCATTTGGAATTTCAACAATTGAGACCCGACGCGCACCCTGCGCCTCCCTGTCTTTCTTACCCTCTTCAAAAGATTGATGAGTGGGCATGACATGAGGTCATAGCGGCAATAAAGCTGAGCCTACCCGATGAGCACGTCCCCAAGGGAACTTAAGGGCCTGCTCGGGTGCACAGGCTATCAAGCCATATGGCTTGATTTTGGCGATGCCGGCTAGGCTAGCTAGATCGCCCGAGCAGGCCTTTAAACTTATCAATGCAGCTTAATAGATTCATATCCTGCCCTCCTCGATTTGATCCTTGCCCACGGCCGTAACCTTCGAAGAGTGCGAGTAGCGGGAGATCACAGAATGACAGATAAAATGAAAAACTCGACCGCTTCAAAATGAACGGCATGGCCACGAGTTGAACGGAGAGTTTCGACATCGAGATCGATGAAAGTTTTCGTAATTGAAACCCGAGGCGCATCCCTGCGTTTCTTGCCTCTTTCGAGAACCTGACAAGCTGGCATGTCATGGAGCTCGTAGCGGCGATAAAGTTGAACCTATCCCATGAGCACGTCCGCACAGGCGATCATTCAATTCTTATCCTGCCCTCTTCGATCTGCTCCATGCCCAAGGCCGCTGAAATATTATTGTTCTGGGAGATCAGCGGCAATCACAGAATGACAGGTAAGAAGAAAAATTCTGGCATTCCTGATGAATGGTAGGACCTCGAGTCGAACGAGGGCTTCCTGGATTATCGATTGTCAACAGGACGAAATTTAACCCCGACGCGCACCGTGCACCTCCCTGCATTTCATCATCAGCTTCAGAGCTATGATAGGTGGCCAAGAAAATTGTCTCGGTATTGGCGAAGACGTGGATGTGAGCGGAATTTGACCCACCTTGCATCACTCCCGAAACCTTCACCCATGACCATGGTTATTATAATTTCAACCACCCTCCACAAATTTTATTCCCCTACCCCACGATTATGCGGGAATATCGATTGACAATGACGTCCGCAGAGTAAAGAAAAGAACCTAGACTTCCCCGGAAAATGGCAGGGCCCCGAGTCGAACGGGGTGTTTCAGGATTACCAAAGGGGTAGAGGCCACTATTCAACCCGACGCGCGCCCTGCGCTTCCCTGCCTTTCTTAACGTCCTCAAAAGCTTGATTAGTGCCCAAGAAAAATGTCTCGGTTTTTAGCGAAGGCGTGGATTGTGAACGAAACTCAACCCCTTTGCGCCGTGCGCCCGAAACTTCACCCATGACCAAAGTTATTATAAGTTTCAGCCACGCTCTGTTAAATTTTACTCCCTCAACCCACAATTACACGACTGAAGATGACGACCGCAGAGTGAAAACAAGCACTTCGAATTCGGGAATGGCAGGGCCCCGAGTCGAACGGGGTGTTTCGGGATCTAATGGCAATGCGGATTGAAGTATTGAAACTCGACGCGCATCCTGCACCTTTTCTTCCCTCCTTCGCAAGCTTGGAAAGTGCCCAAGAAAATTGGCTCGTTATTAGTGAAAGCTACGAGGTTTTCGAGAATCATATGACCTGAGGCACGAATTGAAGCCCGACGCGCACCCTGCGCCTCCCTGCCTTTCTTGCCCACTTTAAAAGCTTGATAGATAGCCTTAGATTTAGTGGCGTGTCGCGCAGATATGCTGGCAGTAAATTTATACCAGGACTTCCGCAGAGTTCTTCAGTATTTCATTCCTCGACCCCTCAGCCGAATCGAATGACTTTACTGGAATGTGATCCACGAACAGGCAGTGGAAGTGACAAAAGAAAAACACCGGGACCTGCCACCGCTTGTATTGTATACAATTCCTTCTAGATTGAAAAAAATACCTATATTCGTGGCTGTCGGCAATGCTGAGGAGCCTGCCTTGTAATGCCTTGTAATTTGAGCACATGAAGTTACTATTGTGCCGACAGGCATGTATATATGGGTATATAGCCTACAGCCAACTACAGCCAAGTACGTAGAAGGCCCTCAACTACAGACAACTACGTAGGCTACGCGTAACTAAGTAGATGGCCTCGCAACTTGCTCGCAACTACAGGAAACTATTGGTAACTACCGGCAACTAACGGCAAAAAATCAGACATGATGCCGTCGCGCCTGCGCGGTGCACGTGTAGTCAACACGGTGAGCTGGTCATGCATGGTACATTCAATCTCCAACATCCACGGTACATTCTATTTCATGAGACAACACGCCTGAGCGAATGAATCATGGCATATTCTGAGAAATGTACCGCACATCAAAATGTACCCAGCGCTCGCGTTTCGTATACTGTGGGATTTCTCACTTAGTACGTCCTGCGTTACACGGCGGATTCTGTACGAAGATATTTCGTAAGCAACAGAGTCATAAAGGACTCGCACAAAAGGTTTGGGGGAAAAAGTCACAAATTTGGACCCCAAATGGCCGATTTTGTACGAAAAATCGCTCGAGTCACGCTGTCGCGGCCGAGTTGTACGAAAGGGGTCGTTCGTTCGCGTTGTTGTCACACCCAAAAACCCGGTACGATTTGAACGAAATCCCACACGGAAGTCTGAAGCAAGGCGATGACAGTGACGTAACCAGTTCTCCCAGCAACTTGATAGGCGGCGGCGGCATCAGCAAATCCTGATTGAATAGTACAGGGTGCTACAGAGTGCTACTAGTACATTCGAGTACAGGAAAGTAATTTTAGCTGCCGGATGTCACCGGCTGAGGGTCGGAGCATCAAAGAGTCTATCGGCTAACATCGGAAACTGACACGGGTGCTGACGGCAGCCACCCTCGGCACAGAATTTGGTGTTGCCGCAAGCCTGCCGGGCATCTCCGCCTCACATCAAAATTTCGTGATGTTGACGTTGAACTTCTTGTCCACAACATATTCACTTTCAGGCACATTCAGCTCTGAAATATCCAATGAAAGAAACGTGATTGGGGTATTCAGAACATGGTTCAGCACAGTTGGGTCTTCATCGCCCAAAGTTGAGTGGCTGAATATATCCATATTTTATTCATATTGTATCGTATTCATATTCATGCTGGTGAGTACAAATACAATATGGGCCTGCGCAGGTGAATACAATACAGATATGAATATGATATGGAAAATCCATATTCATATCATATTGTGGCCAGCACTACATCAAATATATGTGCAGAACATATAAATCTCTGCTTGTTCTCTACTCATACCATTCTATTAGTGTACCATTTGAACCAAGTATTAAAATCACGGTTGGGACTTGAAGACTTTTTGAAAGGTCTCCGGTCGCTAGAGGCATTGAATATGAAGCCCGGAAATATCCGAACCTTTCCCACGACCTGTTTTCGTGATTTTACCCTTTTTCGGCCGTATATGGTGCCAGGCTAATTGACCGTTCTGACGGGATATCTGTCAGTGATCCAGGGCACTGTAGAAGACAAACAGGGCCTGAGGTACTTCAGAAGAAATAGACCAAAAAATGAAAGTTGTAGAGCACTACAAGACTTGTCTACAGTCAATTTTCAAGAAACAGCTTCGTTATGTAAGGCGCAAATTGGAAACTACATTTCTGAGAGCTGGCAGTTTTGAGAATGTCAAACCCTCATAAATGGGCTGAATATGCAAGGACAACATCCAGAATGTGAAACATCATCAGTACTAACACTCGGGACCATCCCAAATGCATACTGAGGATGCTATTTTGAACAGAAAATAAAGAGCACTGTTGGAATATTGGGTTATTACAACAAAATGTATTCGGTAAGGAAGAAGGCAAGATAGCACTACAACAACAAAATAACAAACAAAAGAAGAAGAAGAAGCATAGCAGAATGGAGGCCTAGGTACACAGGGTCATGGGGAATTCAGTAGGAGGAGGAGTATGGCTACATGATCATACGGTGACAGGCTTGAGGTGGGATACTGGAGATTGGATCGGAGCATTGAGTTGGGGCAGATTTTTGGAAAGCTCTCCAAGTGCCTCAAAACGAGATTCGGTGTGGTTGTCGAGTCTTTCATCAATTTGACCGACGGCTCCGAGCTGTGATGACAACTCAAACATCGGGCGAGCTGATGTCCAAAATTCTGCTGCCTTTGCAAAATCACCTTTACGATTTGAGATATCCCCGAGACGTAGCAGACATTCGCCTTTTCCACGATGGACATCCATCTGCGTGAATCCGTCCAAGGCAACCATGAAAAGGTTAACTGCTGTTCCTTCATCATCTTGAGCAATGAAGAAATCTCCCAGGAAGCGGAGTGCCTGGTGGATTGAAAGTTTGTCCTTTTTTTGGTGGCCAACACCAAGAAGTACTACTGTCCAGCAGAATGACCAATCTAGGTCAGTGTCACTCCAACGACTGACATCTCCAAGGCGCCATAGACAATAGGTCACAGCAGTAATATTCTTTCCCAAAGATGACTTGCAACATCTCTGGAACACCTCTCTTGCAGGTAACATGTTCCCCTCCCTGAGATGGAGGTCTCCACGAATGTTGTAATATTGTGTAGTGGCTCTGTGTCCCAAGATGTGCAAGGTGTTCTTGGCTGTGTCCAAGCGCTGGCAGATATCATCTTGATTTTCTCCCTCCATGACACCCACCATGGCACTGTCCAGTTGAACTACACCGCGAATATATGGGTATCTCTTTGCAGAAACATTCTCCAGAATTTGTTTGTATATCAATTGAGCCTTTGAGTACTCCGACTTCAACACGTAGACCTCGGCCTCAGTGATCAGAATGCTGTGATCCGGTGATTCTCCAAAAAGACCACAAATCCTAAGAAGGTCCCTTGCTCTCGAGCAGAGAAGAATGCTATCACTGTAAAACCCAAGAGCTCTGCAGGACATGGCTTCAATCCACAGTGCCCTTGCCTCATTTATTAAATCCCCCACCAACCTAGCAATCCTTTGGACATCATGGGCACATGTTCGCGCTGCATGGTGATTGCCACTAGACCATTTTATCCATGCCACCTTGGCCAATAGGTAACACTCCTGCCTGCTGTCTTTTCCGTATTTTGATCTTGCACAGGTTAGTCCAGTGTCAAGGAACTTCATGGCTTCAGCAATCTGCATGTCATGATCCAGATAATAGGCTGCAACTGCATGATAGAAAGAACCTGACTTGTTGGGTCAGGGATAGGTGACTATTGAAACAAATTATTCAACGTACACTCAATTTCCGGATCATTAAGCTTCTTCAAATGTTCCTGTGCTTCTTCCAGCAAGTCATCAAGGTTGTGAATGGGGTTCTGCCTCCATGAGCCAATCAACTCTCTGAAATAACACACATAGAGTTCATGGTCTCCGAGCTGGGACAACAGTCTAGGGAGCTGGTTCATCAGAGGAGTATATCCACGCCCAGTTAATCGACTGAATGTGTTCAGCAAAATCACACAATGTATGCAATCTCATAGACCAGGATGATCCGAGTGGAGTCCTTGCAGCAGGAGATTTTGAACATTCCCCAGGTTTGATGCCGCGTGAATCCCAATAATCTCTGCACCAGAATTAACTCCGAAATTCCTTTTATATAAGCCCAGAAGCTTGTAAAAATGCTGAAATAGAGGTTCAACAAGGGCTGTTGAGGGAGGGTGAACCCGCTGCATATATTCTCGGATCGGCACCAGTGCCTTAAGCCGCTTGGTATTGTCCACATATGCTAAAGAGGTCCGGAGTAAGGTGGCCCTGCAGTCCAACACATTGGGGATAGCACAGTTTTCGTGATAGAGATTGCTGTCCAACAGTCCATCAGGAAGGATGGCCAGAAGACTCAGTAAATCTGAAGCTGTGGGGTTAGATGCCATTCGTGTGCTTGACAGAGATGTCTGAATCGATATATCCAAATTGGAGGATTTGTCATAACCATTGGAAATCAAGGAGGTTTTTTCTTTTTCCCAACGAGACAGCACATTGGGACAGCCTTGATGGTCAACCAGATGAGCAACCAGATTCACTGCCAATGGGACTCTGTCAGTCAAGAGGAGGAGTTGGTCAATGTGGTTATCATCATGAATGTCATCGGCGATGTCCATAAAAATCATTCTGGAGGCCTCCATTGTTAAAGGCTTGAGAGGACGCAAAAATGGATGGGTCCATCGAACTTTGGCTGGCCGCTCTGCCCCTCGCATTGTAATCTATTGACCATGAATGTAATACCACGAGGAGTGAAAAAGATACTTACAATCAATGCCAGATGAGACACATCCGTAAGAAGAGACAAAAATTCTTCCACACCAGCACGTGATTCTGCTGGTTCCCAGGATGATTCCAAATTATCCAAGACCAAAAGGCAATGCGGACGTTCAGACAAACTTTGGATGACTGCTTTGGTGAGATCCTTCCCGGGCTTCAATCCTAGATGGGACCCAATTACTCCAGCAAGCCCAACACTGGTTGTTGCAGAGTGATGGAACGAAGAAGCAATCTTTGTAGTTGGCAGTTATTTCAGGGTGATGCAAGACAGCTTTCGAGAGACTGCTTTTCCCCATTCCACCTGCTCCGAGTATTGCTATCCTGGCAGGACCCAGCATTAGAGCATCGACTAGCTCCTGTAGTTCAGAATCGCGGCCATGGAATATTGAAGGTTTGGATGGCAACAGAGAGATTGAGTTGGTGCTTGGGGAAATGAGTGTCAGTTAAGAAATGACAACTGATCTTTAAATTGTCACCTGTGCCATGCAGTAGACAATCCTGATTTGAACTAAAAGTCCTACGATGAGTTATCTGAATCTTGAGATAGCACCTCTGTACCCACAGAAGATCCTTCATCCGAGGTGGTCCTATCTGACAGAGCCGCAATCATTTCGAGAAGTTCTTCATGATTTTTCTGTGCATTCATCTTCATTTCTGTAATTCCAGTGAAGATCTGGACGTTGCGTCGAACCTGAGTATTTTTGGAAATCAATAGTTTGGGAGCAACGGCGGATTTATGCATACCAAAAATACATCGAAGGCCTCCGCCAGTCCTGCATTGCAATCTTTTAGGAGTGAGCGAGTCTCGCTCTGGCGGAGAAAGATCCGGATCTTGTTGCTGTCTTGCTGGGCCACCACAAACACATGTATCTTCTGAAGAGTCCTGAATTATGGTAAGCATCGTATTCAAAGCATAAACAGTGCAGCAATTACTCTGTAAATCTTTCAATATGTCCACGTCTTCGTTTATGCGCGGTGTTCTAGCGTCAATTGGCCGGAGCTCGGGGAGCATGTCGCGTACTTTTTGAGACGGTAGTTTCTTCTCAGGTACTATTACCTCATCTCACTTGCTTCCATCCACTTCTTTTGGCGGCATCGGCCATGGTCGTCGGGGTACATGTACTCCGTCGGATATTTCTCGTCTGGCCACACTACTCGGCACAGAACGATCTGCGCTGTTTACTTGTCCCCCTCGCAATACTGAGTTTCGTGGCCGGGGAACAGACAAATACACTTCCCCAGGTCCCAACACATCTTCGTCTTCGAAATCATCCCTTCCAGCGGTGTACCAATGTGCATCCAATGCTTCCGATTCTGAATCGGATCCATAAGGTAAAATTTCTTCCTCTTCCTCGGTTCCATTTATTATTTCCTCGATGAAAGCCTCATTCCCTTTGTAGGTAAAAACTTCACGATCTTCCAGAATTCTATCCTTAGGTGAGTCCACGGTCACGAACATCACTCGTGGCACTGCAGCCAGACACTGTGCAGCTTGGACTAGGCTCTCTCCATTAATTCTTTTGATAAAAGATCCATCATTCATGCGCAACCGCCAAGTCTCTTCATCGTGACATACAATATTTTGTCTCAACAATTCTTGTAAGTCTGCACAGTCGTTGATTCGATGGCCTTCTTTATGACACCTGAAGCACCTGACATTCTCCTGCCTTGGCGGAAGTGTCGTTCCCAATGGAATATTATTGGGAAATGTAGCCGGCCCGGTCGATCCCGCTCCTGTCTGTACTTCGCGCGGTCTTGTTGCATTGTTTCCAGAAAATGTAGGAGCGCTTCCTGCTAGCCTTGGAGGCTGAACACATTTTGCCGCATTTCCAGTACTATCTAATGCTAATACTTTGTAGAAAACAGGCGGGTATTCAGGGTCTGAAATAGACATTTTGTTTAATTGGCGAATCAAACTGGAAACTTCTTCGGCTGTCCCAGTAGTTTGTATTGTTTTCCCGTTTTGAGTGGCAAGACTCACTGTAGTCTTTCCTTTCTTCCTCTTCTCCTTCTCCTTTTCTTTCTTTGCACGCAATTTGGGGCGATGTTTCCGTTTATAATTCTCATACTCAGAATCATCGCTGTCCTCCCCTGACATTTCCTCTCTGTCTTCTTCATCTGTTGTTTCATCCTCCAGATCTACTCCATAGTCGGCTGCGTTTATGATCATGGTTTCCACACGGTTTCGTCGGAAAAACCACTCAGCAGCCTCATTTATTTATTTTACAGAATATTGTCGTTTATTGTTGCGCTCCGGATGCATCTGCATAATCCGTTGCTCCAAAGTCCTTCTTAAATCTTGCTCTATCCCAAGTAAAAAGTAGACATCATAGTTTAACTTGGTTATATGTCCTTGTTGAAACAACGTCCCCGCCATGGTTTTATATTTAATAAAATACCGTTTCCATTGCGATAAGTTTTGGAATGGACGTGTCTGTGTCTTCAGTGTGTAAGTAGCAATATCACTTGGTCGTACCCTAGGCTGGTTTGAGTTTAAACCACATCATCTCCAACGATGGCCTGGTTTAAACCATTTTGGTTCAAACCACCTTCCTATAATCATATAGGGAGCAGGCTTTGGTTTGAACCACAGTGGTTTAAACCGGTTCAAGCCATGGTTTAAACCAGTTCAAACCAGATGGTTTAAACTGGTTTGAACCAAAGTTGTTTGGACATGTGTTTTTTTTTTTGTCTTGACTCTCATTTTTTCCTCCTCTCTTAATATTAGTGACTGCCCGCCCAACTCCTTCCAAAAAAGGAAATTCATATCATTTGGACTCAAAAAAACACAGAAAATTTGTGAATAATTGGGAAATTTTTGTTCAAGGCACGAATAGATTGGTAGATGGCACCTACCAAAAATGGAAATCCATCAAAAAAATGAAAGTTGTAGCCCTCATTGAGCACTACAAGGTTGACCATTGACCATGGTGATCAGCTCACTGGTTGGGCCGAAAAAGGCAATATACTTTCAAAAACACGGTTTGTTTTAGTGAATGATTGGGCCATATCTCAGTAATTACTGGACGGATTCCCACGATTCTAGTACCGTTAGAAAGCGGCTGAACAGGACTTTCAGATGGGGCCACTCACCAGGCATTCTACACCACTTCTATAATCAGCGATTTTTATTTTTTTAGAATGATTTGGCTTGTATCTTAGGAACTGCTGTATCAATACCCATGATTGTGGTACAGAGGTGAATGAGCACTTTCAAGTGACACTTGTTGCCAGCTATACAAAAAATATGGCTGCTGAGATATCAGGGATTCTCTGTTTGAGGGGATCATCGATCCAGCAGTTCCCGAGATACAAGCCAAATCATTCTAAAAAAAATACAAATAGCTGATTATAGAAGTGGTGTAGAATGCCTGGTGAGTGGCCCCATCTGAAAGTCCTGTTCAGCCGCTTTCTAACGGTACTAGAATCGTGGGAATCCGTCCAGTAATTACTGAGATATGGCCCAATCATTCACTAAAACAAACCGTGTTTTTGAAAGTATATTGCCTTTTTCGGCCCAACCAGTGAGCTGATCACCATGGTCAATGGTCAACCTTGTAGTGCTCAATGAGGGCTACAACTTTCATTTTTTTGATGGATTTCCATTTTTGGTAGGTGCCATCTACCAATCTATTCGTGCCTTGAACAAAAATTTCCCAATTATTCACAAATTTTCTGTGTTTTTTTTGAGTCCAAATGATATGAATTTCCTTTTTGGAAGGAGTCGGGCGGGCAGTCACTAATATTAAGAGAGGAGGAAAAAATGAGAGTCAAGACAAAAAAAAAAACACATGTCCAAACAACTTTGGTTCAAACCAGTTTAAACCATCTGGTTTGAACTGGTTTAAGCCATCTGGTTTGAACTGGTTTAAACCGCGATAATTTCAAACCACATTCAGACAACGGTTCAAACCACTGTTTAACCCATGGCTTAAACCGGTTTAAACCACTGTGGTTCAAACCAAAGCCTGCTCCCTATATGATTATAGGAAGGTGGTTTAAACCAGGCTATCGTTGGAGACGATGTGGTTTAAACTTAAACCATGCTGTTGCTGCTTGGTCGATATCGCGACGTAGCTCGATCCGCATCATAACATTTTAAGATTTCGCGCCGCAATCTTGGCCAATCACAATTTTGGTAATGTTCCGATGCACGGATAAATCCCCGTACATCCGCAGAACAATAATCCAAAATACATTCACATTGGTCGTAAGCTGCAGTCACTCTATATTTTACCAATAATTTATCGTAGTGAGCTACGAAGTATTCTACTTCGGTTGCTGCCCACGAAAGGTCTTTGGCGCATCTCTACTTCCCCGCATGGGCATATCCCATACAGTTCGGGTAGAGCTACCAAATGCAGGAGCCACAGTGCTCATACGTATTGATTTTAATTCAGGGGAGCACGGAGTCGAAACCAATTCCTCTTCAGAATCTCCCACTTTATATTCTTCTTCATCCGTTTCAGCGCGCACATTAAAAAGGCTAGGAAAGTGCCCGTCATATTGCGTTCCTGAAGGGCCAGCGATTGGTGGTGGATGACTCGGAGTTAAAATTGGAAAAGGTAGCTTCGGATCTCGTTCCGGGTAGGCAAACTGAGCATGAGGCAGTACAGTTTCTCCTGCGTTGAGTGGGCTTCGCATAGTATTTTTAGGCAAAGTTCTCCCATCATGTGGAGTTAAATTCTCAGTAGGGAAATGCATTGTTATTTCAGTATCTAAATAATTCAGTAATTCAGTAATTCAGTCAGTAACACTGGTTGAACATTTCAAGTTTTTCACTGGAAAAATTGGTGAAAAATGTCCATTATTTTTCACACTTTTTTTCACCGAAAAAGCAAGTGAAAAACTTATAACTTTTGCAGCACTTTTTGGCTTCTTTCAAAAATTTCACCTTGAAAATGAAAAAGTGGTGAAAACATTCCAAGTTTTTGACTTACTTTTTCAGTGAAAAAGGTGTGAAAAATAATGGACATTTTTCATGAATTTTTTCACTGAAAAACTTGAAATTTTCAACCAGTGTAAGTTCACAGTTTTTGTATAAGAAATAAAGTACACACTAAACGATTGAAATAATCCCTCGCGGTGGGCTCCAATGATGTCAAGTGTATTTTTAGTTATACAAGAGGTATGTCAAATTTAGCTTTAGTAGGATGTTTCTCTAAAGTCCGTATTTCAGCGTAGATAGGTAATTTATTTAAGTTCAGCAGAAAACTCAAACAAAATATTACGGTTGGTGGTTCAGTCAGTCAGTCAGTCAGTAAATCAGTCAGTAAATCTTCAAAGCTCCAGTAAACTTCAAAAACAAATCAGTCAATCGGTCAGTTAATACCCAAGTCGCTTGAGTACTATTTATTCAGTCAGGTAAGTTGCTCAGTAGAACAACTCGAGAGGGGGTTTTCAGTTCGGTCACACACAGTAAATCAGTAGATAGTTAGATTCCTAGTACACTACGCAACAGTATATATATACTCCTACTCTGAGACATAATTCTTATGACTCTTGTTATCCCAATGACTCCTTCTGAGTTTTTACTGACTCATGTTACTATGAGTCTTTTACTGACTAGTACTACTGTGAGTCACTCCTTATGACTCCTTCACATTTATTACTAATTTCCTTCCTACTAAAATTAGAGTCCATTTACATCTCCACTCCAAACACTTTGGAGACGTGACAGCGGCATATCATTCTGGTTCATATGACGATGAGGTCACTGGAGCTCATGTCATGTTCAGCAGTTCTGCTGAATCTGACAGTGATGACGAGGTCAACCAATACGGTTATTTCACCATGTCGGCTTAAGGGCTTTCACTTGCTTTGGCACATCTGGGGACCAACCACAGCAGGGCTGCAGAGGTATTCAGTTTGTTCTTGCCTGCTTCACTATTGTTGCGCAGCTATTCTTCAACCGTCGGAGACTGTAGCCAACTGTGTCAAGTGCAGTTCATGTGTTCTTTGGTGTTGTTCTGGTATGACTGCTTTGGTTCTTTCTGTCTTTCCAAATGTGCCATTCAGCGGGAGCTCTCACACTTTCGTTTTTATTGGTTTTATGCCTCCGTCCGCTATGTCTTGTTCTTTGCAAAAGTGGGAGTGTCAGGATATGTGATGTTTTGTTCTGCATCAGTATGAGTACAGATCCTTATCACTTCTTTGATACTTGATGTACATATATCAACTTCCTGTAGTCGAGCACAGCCTTAAATCTATCTATCTACTCTTTCCCCCCATCTTCTGTGCCCTCTTGTGCTCCTGCACTCGCACTCAAGTAGCTCCTTGTTCCCTGTGAGCTCTATCGGCTTCTAGCCACCTCAGTATATTTTCTGACAAGTTTCCCTTATTAGGTGTGAGGAGCAGTATTAGTACTGGCTGCAATTACAATCAGCAAACATGACTTGGGATCTGAAAACTCTCAACGATGGTCTGCCTGCACCCACAGGTTTCAAGTTGTGTGCCTCCATACTAACTATGTTTTTTCTAGGACACACGGCACCGGGCATTGCGGTCCAAACGGCGCTCATGCATCCAAGTCAAGCTGGTCAACCCGTTGTGGATCAGCTACGGCAGGCATTCGACCTCGGTTTTTCCCACATTGGTTGGTGAAAAGTCGTGTTAAACCCGACTTAGAGCCTCGTGGTTGCTTACCCCAGGCTTGCCTGGTCACACAGACATATCTGCTAATTTCGTCAACACCGCACACGTCGGCAACGCGTTGCGAGCATGCACAGCTGGACGTCCACGCTCGAGCTTCTTCGTCACCGCGCACTGGCAGAAATCGAAAGACTCCGAGGCGGAAATCGCACTCAAGAAAGATCTCAAAGACGTATGTACACCTACTTAATGCCTACAGCTAGCGTTCGGCTTTCCCAATAAAATTAAATGGACATACCGATATAGCTTGGTCTGGATTATGTCGATCTCTATCTCCTGAACGATCCCAGCATCAGCAAGCAGAAGATTCCCAATGCGTGGGCGAAGATGGAGCGGTTGAAGGACGCCGGACTTGCCAAGTACGTGTTTCTTCTGCATTGACCCTCATTCAATCGTGTGCAGTGTGTCTGAACTCCGGGCAGAAGCATCGGAGTAGTTGATTTTGACGAATTGCAGCTCATCGAGCTGATCATCGCTGCGAGAATCAGGCCCGCCGTTAACAAGGTAAGCTCGTCACGATACGCGGATGGTTATACCCATCGACAGTAAGCTAACGCCCGCCGGGTTGCTTCAGATCGTCTATCATCCGGACAACGCTGCAGGTGCCCCGACTGGATTGTGCGACAGCCTCGGAATCACTGTGTTGGCGTATAAAATCTTCACGTTCGTGGTGCATTTCACTTCAAATATCATAACATCTTCCTTGCTGCTGACGTTGAACGCTCGACAGACCCCTCAGCACGGATACGAAACCCCGCACACTACTCGAGAAACCCTGAGACAGATGACATATCGCCTTCAGGTCTCACCACACCACGTTCTGCTCGTCTGGGCTAAATCAAAGGGCGTCGTACCTGTACTGTGATTAATATTCTTCGCATCGTTTCACGCCTCCCTCGCTTCTTCAAAATGTCTGAAAATGCTGCAGAACACGCTCGGAAATTGACAAGCTGAAAGGCAGCATCGAAGTCTCTCACCTCGAGTCCGGTTCGTACGTCCCGCTATCGCATTCTGCACCAATTAATATCGATTTTGTTTTTGCCATCGCGACGTTTTCCGTCATCCATCCAGCCCTCACCTCGGTGGACCTGAACATCATCGACCTCCTGGGCACGGAATATCTGCGCCGGCACGATGAACGCAAGATGAAGAACAAGGCTTTGCAGAAGGCGATCATTAGCAAGGGCGTCGGCACATTGCTTCATGCCGTTCCTCTGCCCCTGCCGACTGGGAACTGATGGACAGACCGTTTCTCGAGAATATATATATATAATAGTAGCAGGGACCTTTGGCAGGACAATTCCAACCCTGGCCAGGAGCATCAGCAAAACCTGTGTCCTCTACGTAGCGCTACATAGTCGGAGGTTGAAGGCAGGTGGTCTTGCCTGAATGTACACGACGTGTTTGAAGTCTTGAATCTTGAGGCATATCGGAAGTCAAACTTTGAAGGTCGGTGTCTGGTCGCCTGAATGCCTGACTTTGGAGAAGTTCTTCAGCAAAGACAGGCGCTACGTGGGGCGCAAAATGGCCAACGGGCGTCATAGCACATTATTGGCTGTATATTTCAACCTGGGCCGGGATATTGCTCGGGAGATTTTAAACTCCAATTTGGGTGACCCTGATTGTTCTCAATAAAATCACTGTTCATTGCTGGAACACTGCATTTATTTTCCATCTTTCGGCCATTGCGATGGCGCATCAAATGATATTTGATCCCATCAACCGTTTAGGGATGTTGACGTCTTCGTGATGGCGAGGTACGAGTGATCGAGAAGACAGGGTTTGCGTATCAGCGGATGTCGGAGATCAAATCTCTCTTGTCTCCATCCCTCATGTCCCCGCAGTAACGCGACGCTGCATTCCACTTGCTGGACAATTTCTGCTTAAGCTGCTCCTTCTGGCTTCTTGGGTTCCCATCCAAATCCCTTGGCCTTGTCGTCTATTTCTTTACGGGTGCTCTCAGCGCGACTCCTATCCAGCCTTTTTGTTCCCTACATTCGACCTTTCCACTTCTCCCCCCCCCATTGTGCTTCCTGACCGCCATTGGCTTCATTTCCTTTCTCCGCGCCCATGATATTCGCTGCTAAACCTTGGTCGACCCTTTGCACTATGGCTCCTTAGCAACTATCGTCACCCCTGACTGTATACAAGCTGTCGCGACGGCTGCCTTCCCTGGTCTACACCTGTGACATCTACCCTTCAAGATTCGGTTATATTCCAGTCTCCGAGCACCTCTAAAATCCAGCCTTTGAGTATTCCAAAATCCAGCCCTCGGGCACTTCCAAAAGCCTCCGCGCATTCCCTAAATTCTAAATCCAGCCCTCGAGCATCTCCGAAATCCAGGGTTCCGCACTCCGAAATCTGCCACAGGCACCTCTGAAAAGTTACAAATATTTGCGGTTGGATGGCATTTGAGCCGTATCGAGGTCGTGCGTGGTTTGGTCTTTGGGTCTCAGTTTGGTGCTATGGTGGAAAATAAGGATCTATCTCAGCAGTGTCGATCCATATCTAATCCGTACTCCGTCCTACCCGAACGATAACCGAACTACATATCGGTGTCCAATTTAATTATATTCACCGTCCGATATACCCTCCACTAAACTAATATCCGTACTCCGTCCAACGCGAACGATGACCGAACTATCGATGTCCAATTCAATTCTACTCACCATCTGTCCATTGAACTAATTCCTTGTCCTCCTGCTCGTAACAGATGCCTCTCGCTTCAACCGCCTTGATTCCAAACTTGTTTGTTTCTAGTTTCCGTTCCTCCACCCTCGGTTCCGCGTCGATGTGTCCGTGCATCTTGCTCTTTTGGTTCCACCTCGCAACTGGAAGTCTACAATCCATCTTTGATCCTATCCGTATTCATTTCCGTCCGTGTGTCCATGTCTCATGACTCGCTTTTCAGCTGTAGTCCAAGATCCAGCTTTTATCCTGTCGGAATTCTTACCTGGCGTTCCCAAACGTCCACAGTTTCCGTTCTTCCACCGTCTCTGTTTCCCCGTCGATGTGTCAGTCTATATTGCTCTCTTGGTTCCATGACCTTGCAGCTGGAAGTCTATAATCCATCTTTTATCCATCGGAATTCTTGCCTGGCATTTTCAAACCTCCACAGTTTCCGTTCCTCCACGTCTTCGTTTCCGCGTTCGGAATTCTTACCTGGCATTTCCAAACTCCACAGTTTCGGCTCCTACCGTCGTCGTTTCTGCGTTGATGCGTCCGTGTATGAGGCTCTCTTGATTCCATGACCTCGCAACTGGAAGTGTACAATCCATCTTTGATCCCGTTTCTGTTCTTCACTATCTTCGTTTCCGCGTCAATCTGTCAGACTGTCCCGTGTATCTTTTTCTCTTGGCTCCATTACATCGCAAATTTTCTGTTCCTTCAGGCTCCACCATCTTCGTTTCCGCGTATCTTGCTCTCTGGATTCCATGACGTCGCAACTCTTCTGTTCCTCCACGTCTTTGTTTCCGTGTCGATCTGTCCGTGTATCCTGCTCTCTTGGTTCCATTACCTCACAACATTTCCGTTCCTCCACCATCTTTGTTTCCGCGTCGACCTGTCCGTGGTTCTTGCTCTGTTGGTTCCATTGCCTCACAGCTTTTCCGTTCCTCCACTGGCTTTGTTCCCGCATCGATCTGTCCGTTGATCTCTTGCTCTCTTGGTTCCACTGCCTTGCAATTTTTCTGTTCCTCCACTGGCTTTGTTCCCGCGTCGATCTGTCCGTGGATCTTGCTCTCTTGTTCCATCGCCTCGCAACTTTTCCGTTCCTCCACTGGCTTCTTTCCCGCGTCGATCGGTCTGTGGATCTTGTTCTCTTCGCTCCATCTTCGACCCTATCGGCATTCTTCGACATATCCAAACTTTCACAGTTTCCGTTCTTCCGCCGTATTTGTTTTCTTGTCTAATCCACCATTCATGGCAGCGGAATAATTTTTCCTGGCTTCTCCGGATTCCGTTGCAATCCTGTACGATCTTCGAACTCCGCGTCGCCCATGCCTTTCCATTCACATCGAACCAATGCCATTGACGTGTTCTGGTCTAAACCCTCAGACTACTCAGACTCCGCATCCACTCTCTCCACACGCCATCATGCGATAGAATTTTCTGGCTTACTCGAAGTTACCTCTGTGAAGTCTGCACCTCAAAGTTCAAGACACCACACCGCTAGAGTTTCTCGGTTGACATCGCACTCACGCTCCACATCCGATTCTGACCGAATGCTCTATCATAATCTTGACTTCGTGGCCCAGACTTCATTTGTGCTAAGCCAAGTCTCTACTTCCGCTATGTCTCCAGATGTCCGAGTATCAATCCGGCAGTCCTTCTGATCCTTCGCCTCTTCCACTGGACTGGCGTTCACCCCGATATTTTTATGACTCAAAGGATCCATTTCTGCCAGTGGGATGGCCTTGTTGCCAGCGTCACCGCATCAGCATCCAGTCCACCAATATGACCGAATCCAACTGCAACTGAACGCTCTGCTAATTCTGACCATTCTAAAACTTCTGATCTCTGCGATAACCGCCTTTGGCAAACCTACTGCACAGCCAAGTCCCTTTCCCGTCCAAGTTGACCTCGAACTCCAATCTCCCCATTATTCTGCCAGTCCAAGTCCGACATGAAAGCGGTCAAATTATTGGAGAACGTGATTTGTGTCTAACTATGACTCTCGAATGAGTCTCGATGTCTTTGACCTGCGATGGTCTGCCTCCGACTTCCTCACAATCCGACTTGACTCGGACACTCTTGCTGCTACTCGATTCTATCCGATATTTGGCTGACTATTTGGCTGACTATTCGCCCTCGTTTTCCACGGCAGTTCCTCTGTGATCTCCGCAATCCCCCTCGGACCACCATCCTGATCTTGCCCTGGTTCCCATCGCCGGTCAATTATACCTTCCATCCCAAAGTCTCTAACTGCTCTAACGGCGACGTAACCCGAAACAAATATTCTCCGCAAGCTCCTCTCCCCATGCACCACCATTATGGCAATTGAAGCCTTTACATCTATCCTAAACTCTCACTTCCATTTGAAACATGCGCACGGTTCATCCCAACTCCCGCGCATTGGCTCTCGAACCGTGGCTCTTCCAGCGCAACATCCCAAATACGCCTCACAGCCTCCCGATTTGGTCCTTGAATCGATGCCGTCTCTCACCGCTATTTCGGCAGCAAATGTCCAATGCAATTCGCACACATATTAATCTAGCCGCCTGCATTCTCCGGGATACTTTCATCTTCCCCATCTCCCATTTCGATATCGGCTTTCTGACCCTACGACTACACTGACTACAAGAGAAAACATGGCCAAGTCCACGAGCTCTTCCAACCCTCAATGCTGTATGTCCTTTTGATGCCGGCCAAGCCATCCACGAACGAGACCATCTGGCAACCTTTCGTTGACTCTAATTCCGACTCTCTCTTTCCGACTTTGGTTCAGTCAACTTTGTTATGCTCTGTGTCTATGCCGATGAACACCAGCACCATTGTTTTCTATTGACCTCTCATCGAGAGTCTCTGGTGCTGCTTGAATTGCCTCAAATCGCTGCCTTGCACCACACACAGGCTATTTGAGCTTTGTTTTGGAGTCTCATCCTAGTTTTCGGGGTTCCTTTCTTCGCGGATGCGTCGTCAACTCCTAGTTCCAATCGGGTATCCGCTACAGAACCCATTGCGCCGGAGAGAGCGTTGCTCGCGCCTCTCGCCCGCTTTCGAATGCTACTGGGATTCTGGGCCGTCACGGCCACCATTCGGGTCGGAGCGCGCAGCGCAATACACAAATCGGGCTTCGTTCTGAACAGTGAACAGTCCGACACTTTATTTCATGCGAAAGTATGCCATGGTTGGTGAGAAAAACCGCGAAAACCGATCGGTCATTACTTTGATGAAATAGTATAGCGTTTGTTGCGTTGTGGGGACGGGCGATCCAAAGACTATCCCATTTATTAGTAAGTTATTATTGTTCGCATTCCCATAGTGTTGTTCGGGTCGGGTCGGGTCGGGCTCGAAAGCCTGGGCTTGGGCTTGAGATTATCTTGAGCCCGACCCTGCCTCTGGGTCGGGCCCTGGTTGGGTCGGGCTTAGGCTCAAGCCCAGGCCCGGAGGTAATTTCTTTCAACCGCGGGACAGTGAGTATTTCATCTTTAAAATCGTATCTACTATGCAGTTTACTTTATGCATATCACTGAGCATTGTTGCAATAGCCAGAAACACCGCTGCAATGTGGTTTAATAAGATTATGACTGCTGACTGCCATCGAAAAACCGGCATGTTCCGTTCCAGTGTTCAATCTCAACTACTGTATGTAAGTTGGCTGAAAACTAAAATTGTGACACCTTTAAAGAGGTAAACACATGCCCAGCGTTGGGTTTCACACTCTCCAAATTGAGTTGGATGGGGGTACCTATACCGACCCGGGCTCAAGCCCGGGTCGCGGGTCGGCCAAACTTCTGAGCCCGAGCCGGGGCCCTACTAGGCCCGACTTCGGGTCGGGCCTGGCCGCCTGGGTCGATCTCAGAAGCCCGGGCTTGGGTTGGGCTTGGGCCTGAGCCCTGACCCGGGACAACACTAACATCGTGATTCATTTGCTTGGGTCACTTTCGGCCTGAGGCGAGCAGAAGTTTGACGTGTCTCCAACGTGTCTCCATTTGGCGGCTCTACTCCTATTTCATGCAATGAACTTGGGGCGGGCTCCTTTTATTACTAGTAGACGCTTAATGCCCCGAGAAAGCGCACAAAAAGCTGAATGTAGGAAGAAATCCCGCTTTCACAATTGCACTGAGTGTATATAGAGTATACGTAGGGTAACCACGCCGCTCTGGTGACGCTGTTGGTGACCCTCGCGTAGCATAGCCGAGGTCACCACCGGAATATACGATTTTACCCGCCAGTGATCGGTCACCAGGCCCGTGGCCCCGATCAGCACTGCTTCGAGCCCAAAGAAGGAATGCCGCCGGCAAGGTAAGCGTGTGAACGACAATCTTTCGCTTCTCTTTCCCATTGCCTTGGAATACGGCAGGCTCAGCCGCCCTCACAAGTTCTCTCTATACCATAGCTCCTTCTGCATCCCCGTCTTTCTGTGTCTCAGTCCTACCCCTGTACTCTCGCGTGGGTGGGCAAATCACACCGTTATCCCTGGCCAATTAAGCGACCCTCGCCAATCAAGCGACTCGCGAGGTCGGGCACTTGGAAAAATACACGGCATAACACGATCTCGTGCTCTTCTCGCTCCTCACAACAAACTTCTCGCTACCATTTTGCCGCTGTCACAGCACTCTAATGGCCGCTTCTCCAGCTATTTACACACCACCCAACGCTCCCCATACTCCTCTGGCACGGAAGTCAGCTCGCTTCGCGTCTAGCGCATCACCGCGAATCGATGTAGTGGCTGACAGTCCTGTCCATAATCGCGCAATGCTGTCGCTCGGACCAGACACAAGCATTACCAGTCTTACTTTCATGCCACCCACTCCAAAGACCTCTCTTGCCACCGTTGTCCAGGCTCCTGGACCATCACCGGGTCGCCTCAATTTTTCTCTACAACAGCTGGAGTCGGAATCGCAGAAAATTCGACTTGAAATTCGTGCGAAGGAGCAGGAAGATAAAGCGACACCAAAGACGTAGGACCGCCACCTCAAAAGTTACGAGACTTGGTGGGATGCCGCAGAACTAGCCAAAGTCTTACAAAACAATAAACTCGTCGCGCTCCCTGCAATGCCAATCATTGCCTCCAAGGTCGCAATGTTCCTTCAGTACGAAACTACGCGTGAAAAGGTGTCGTATCTTGCACATTGCGGTCTCGAGCTTTCAGCATTTACATTGTCTTGCAGAAAAAGCGCGGCGGAACGAATGAAACAATTGCTGGGTCATCCGTTGGGAAATCCCAAATCTCACAAGTCATCTCGGCGCTGGAGTCGCACCGGTTCCACTCGCAACATCTCTACAAGGAATGTCCTGATGCACAGCTTCCTCTCCGAAACGACGCCCGTATTCGCCAATTTGAATCAGCCGCAAAGCACGATGAGCCGAAGCGTGCGGAGAAGGCACAAATTGCGAAGGCAGCGGGGAGCTCATTAGGTCTGTGTCTGTTTCGCATTCACGGTCCTATTACGGGTTCTGACCTCCACAGATACCTACACGATCATCGAGCTTCGTCAGTGTGCAGCCTGGTGCTCAACAAAATTTTCGGGTCGCACCTCGGTTTACCTCGGTCTGCGTGACCGTGCGATGCTGTTAATGGGAGCTGCTACCGCATTCAGAGGGGACAGCGCCCGCATCCTGCTCTGGTCTGATCTCTTCAAGACATCCATAATTCTTTGGGATGATATCGAGGTGCCGGTATGTGCTTCTTTTATTTTTGCACATGGAGCCTGCTTCATTATACTTTGTAGGTTCTTGGTGCGCTGGCAGACAATGCAAAGCACAATCAAACTGGTCGCGTTGACGAGCATGGAGTCCTGCGCCATAGCATGCCGATCTCTGCGGCGTCGGCGCCATCGCGATAATGTTATTCGGGTATTTCCACATCGCCAGGCATCCTGTGCCGGATTTTGCTCCCAATTTTTCAGATATCGAGTACGGCGAGTACGGGCGGCGTGATTGGTACAACTACCATGTTTTTTCGACTGGAATTGGGACGTCAGAGATGAGTTATCAAGGTGAGAACATTTGTCGAATTCCCCCGACTCGTCTTACCTCTTTCGAAGCTCATCACGACAGGGTCAAGGCGATGCATCTGGCCAACAACGTCTCGATTACGAAAATTACACATGCCACCAGAGCTCTTGCGGCTCAAACCTGCAGGAACTTCGGTGCAAGCGTTAGTGACACCAAAGCATTGGGAGGGTGGAACGAGAGTGGGTCATTCAAAAATTGCTACGACCGCGCGCTGCCCGTGGGAGCCCTTCTTGGTGCCGCGCATTTTAACAGTGCCAAGCCGGACCTCTACCGCGTAGCCCGGGACTGTCTTGGTAAGTTACAAATGACTCAACGCAATGGAAACCCTAAAACATTCACAGATCCTCCGAACGAAATTCTGGAGCAATTGTTTCCTTGGATCGAACAAGAGCAAGCGGCACTGCTCAGCCGTGAACATGCGAACCCTCTTGCTAGGGATATTGCTTTGCGCCAATTTCTCTCCACGATGCTTTGGTTTCGTCGCGTCCTTGTCCAAGATTTGGCTGTTCTCTTCACTCAAACTCCCCAGGCTTTGATTTACACATTTGCCCCCTTCAACTCGACCATCTTTCGTGAATTTGCCACCAACTCCACTGCAGCAATAAATGCCGCCGAGGAGACTGCTCGCCTGGCCTTCAAGAACCTCCCCCAGCATATGGTGGCTTCGATGCAAGGTGTCCTCGCGACCCAGAACATCGCATTTGAGCGCGAGCGGCAGGCCTACCAGGCTCAAATGGAGTCAATGCAGAATCAAATGGGTGAAATGAAGACGCTTCTTGAGCTAGTTGCGGGATCGAAGCGACAGAGGACTCGCGGTACGTTTCTCGCTTGGAAATATCAGCATGCATGATACTGAACATATAATAAGGCGGAGTAGATGATCCTGTCCGCCGCATCTCTCAGAATCTCTCAGGCGTGTCTATCCTTCCATTCGCTCCTCACTTGGTGGCGACTCCAAGCTCCGGGCCCAATGACGACCTTCTGGTTGACTTTCCTCCGAATCCCAGTCTCGACGCATCAATTGCAGCCTCCTTTTATGTTCAGCCCAACATACCCTTTTCCCCGGTTCTGGCTCCTTCTACACCGGCTACACCGAGGCCTACATTCCATACAGCTGCATTTCCTGCTGCAATTCCGGTCCAACAACTCTCAATTCTTGCCCCCGGCTCTCCGGCCGAACGCGAGCAGCATTATTTCCAACGCTATGGTGCCGAACGCTTCCGTAAACATGCGCCGGAATGGCGTGATGGGGACTGGCTCCCTCACTACAAATATGTTGCGGCAGCCGCAATCTGGGAATATTGGACGGAATGGAAGGAGGGCATGAATGGGTACATCTCTGTTGAAGAGTTGAACACAACTTGGGGTGGGAAATGGCGCCGCAACAACGGAGGGCAAAAGAACGAGCACACTCGCCGGATGCGGGTGATAAATCTTATCCTGGATCTGACGAAGAAGCCTCGCTGGGATATTCACCTGGTTCAGCGTTTCATCTCGGACAAATATGCCCGACAATTTCGGGCGCGCGCATTCTCCGACTATCTCAAGGGCAATCTTGACGTTGTGCTTGCCTCAGCTGCAAGTTATCCCTCCTAGTTATGTTGTCAGTAGTTTATATTGGGTACTGTGCTTAGTTTGAATTTCACTTGCATTCAAATTTCACTCTACAAATAGTGGAAACACGAGATAAGGAGATCGATGGAACACCTGTGTACTCGGAAGTGCACACATTTTATAGTTCTGAAAACTTTAACTCTGGTGCTGGAAACTATCTCATTCCCTAGATTGAAGCTTCTTGAATCTCAAAGTATTCACACTCAACAAAATAATGAGAAATGAGTGCATGGTAACAAGATTTGTACCGCACGCGTATGTTGCCATATTGGGATGAGTGATTGTTCTCTAACGGACGGGGGACCATTGACCAAGGTTAGTCGAGTTCGGAGGGAGGCTTTTGAGATGTCCTACTTGCTAATTACTGGAGGAATCATATACCCCAAGGCTCCTTGTCCCGTACGCGACAACTTTGTCTGAGTACAGAATGTCACGTGATCGTGATTGATCCTTGAAAAGTCTTGTCGTCGGTGACACAACAAGAAATACAGGGCCGTATAATTAATACAGGATCTTTACATGTTGTTAACCCAATCTACTGACTTTCCTGGTCGAATGGAACCAATTCAGCAGTGGCACAATCCAATCAATGTAATAGTGTGGCCGAGACTATCATATTTCAGTCCATTTGTTGCACTCGACGCGTTCAGTCTTCTCCAGAGGTCACAGCACTGCGTGGCCTCTCTAAATCTCATTCAGATTCATTTCAGGTTGTATTTAAGCACGGTAGTATCACATCATATGTTGTGACGGAAGTTTACAGTAACATTACACATTGTGAGGAAGGGTCGTCAATTCAGATAGTACTGTGCTAGCAAGTACTACATAGGATGGTTGTCCCTCCATTCCTTCAAAAAATTGTAGAGAACAATAGACCCACTGGGTGGGTTCTCAACTAGTTTCAGAGTGTCTGCAACCTCTGTCACGGCGCCATATTTGCTGATTATATCAACCGCAGTATGGGCTTGTGATAGCCAGGTACTACCAACGCCCAAGGCCTTTCGAATCGCCTCTTTGTTGACTTTCTATCGCAATATATCAGCTGTACAGTTTCATTCGATTAAAAAAAGAGATTCACCACCGGAGTTTTCATTTTATTGTAAGTACCTGTGAAACTGACTGCGAATTGCCAGTCGCTGACGATGACGGGGTTAGATAGCACACGGTTGCGATTGGCTGCAAAGGAGAGATAGCCAGCCGTCGTTGCGAGCTTCTCGCGGAGGAACATTACGACAGGACTGGTAGGCTCATCCTCCAAAGGCGCTGCTGGTTGTACTGAAGTTGATGACCCAGGGATTGAAGTTGTAACCGAGTCCGCAGAGACAGCAGAGTTTACGACCGCAGGCAATGAAGATGATACCTAAGACTCATGTAAAATTGTCTCTGTGATCGTTAGGAAACTTACATTATTTACGTTCAGTTTGAGACGGAGGTCCTGTGGAATTTCCAACACATCGGGATTGAAGTTTACGATGTCCCCAGTATGGCCATGGGGAATGCGGACAAAGGGAATCTTCCATTCCTCGTCCTCAGGATCAGGGAAAGAGATCATGACGAGTCCGGAGCCTACAGACAAGTGAGCATTTTAGACAAGCTGAACGACAATTTGTACCAGTTGATGGAATCTCGATAGCTCCATTACTCCTCTGCAATGCAGCTATGATATCCCTCGCATAAACGTGGATGGCACCGTTGGTGCGATTTAGAACCGGAAGAGAGAGCATGACCACTGTCTTATGCGTAGGAACAACACGAGAATCCTCAACATAAATCCGCACAGAGAGGAACTGGATAAATGAAGAGAAAGTCAACACGCTATTCACCAACACAACTGTGCTTAATTACCTCCAAGGGAGCGGGATTTCCTTCATGTGGAGGTGGGGGCGGCGAGTTCTCCACTGCAATAGCAATAGTTTCAGGGCATATAATGAGAACACCACCACGAAAAATACCTGGTGGCTCCTCAGTATTGTCCCGGTGCATACCGGGCGTCGCAGTACCACCATTACCCTTAGGAGGATGAAGAAAGACGACAGGAGGCCTATTAGTTGTAAAGCCGTAGGTTGGGTCAAGCAAGGTCGATTTAATGAGAGCGACTTTGGCTTTGGATGGCTGAAACTTCCCAGGTCCCGGCCATTTGGCTATTTGGCGCTGCACCAGCTTGACGAGACTGTCCTTATTTCCTGTCCTATTCATTGTCAGTTCTGAAAGCAGGAAATAAATTGTCAATAGCTCACAAATCGTCCTCCTGGTAGGGACGTTCACCAGGTGTCGACATGGTGGGTGTAGGAGAAAGAAAGAGAGGAAAATAGTGACATTGTCTCATTTTTTAATTTATACTCCTCTTTCAATTCAATCGGCTGAAACGGCCAGATTCGAATGAGAAATCACCAATCGTGGACATCGGGAAATGCCGATAGGGTAGAACGGAAGTTTCACATAGTGAGCCTTCAATACTTTCAATGGGATGGAATGGAAGTTATACATTGCAATTGTTCGATGCCCTCGATGGAATGGAACGGAAGTTTTTCGTGTAAGTGTTCAATGCCTTCGATGGGAAGGAACGGAACCTCACTATGGCACAGTTTCGATCGAACAAAATGAACAGATCAGATAGCTCGATCGGAAGGAAAGGCCACGTTTGTTTGGTGCAAAGCTGCACTTGGCCTGAGTGACTTCACACTGCATTTTCACGACCTCAAAACCACCGAGGATGATAACGAACCTCAACCGTTGAGTGGCCGAGACAGCGCGCCGGTGTCGCGGCTCGAAGGGAGGGCAGAAAAAATAAAGATGGAGTGTAAATATGACAATGGATCCGATCCTACGTACGATCCTTTCGAACGATCTGTCCCAATATACCTACGGCGTGGTGGTCACCGTGGTGGCCTCTGGTGACGATCACGTGCCTGATGCGCGCGCCAAAAACGCCGGATATATTGATCGTGGTGACTATGGCTTTTTATATCTACGTTGCTGCATTGGGACAGATCGTTCGAAAGGATCGTACGTAGGATCGGATCCATTGTCATATTTACACTCCATCCATTATTTTTTCTGCCCTCCCTTCGAGCCGCGACACCGGCGCGCTGTCTCGGCCACTCAACGGTTGAGGTTCGTTATCATCCTCGGTGGTTTTGAGGTCGTGAAAATGCAGTGTGAAGTCACTCAGGCCAAGTGCAGCTTTGCACCAAACAAACGTGGCCTTTCCTTCCGATCGAGCTATCTGATCTGTTCATTTTGTTCGATCGAAACTGTGCCATAGTGAGGTTCCGTTCCTTCCCATCGAAGGCATTGAACACTTACACGAAAAACTTCCGTTCCATTCCATCGAGGGCATCGAACAATTGCAATGTATAACTTCCATTCCATCCCATTGAAAGTATTGAAGGCTCACTATGTGAAACTTCCGTTCTACCCTATCGGCATTTCCCGATGTCCACGATTGGTGATTTCTCATTCGAATCTGGCCGTTTCAGCCGATTGAATTGAAAGAGGAGTATAAATTAAAAAATGAGACAATGTCACTATTTTCCTCTCTTTCTTTCTCCTACACCCACCATGTCGACACCTGGTGAACGTCCCTACCAGGAGGACGATTTGTGAGCTATTGACAATTTATTTCCTGCTTTCAGAACTGACAATGAATAGGACAGGAAATAAGGACAGTCTCGTCAAGCTGGTGCAGCGCCAAATAGCCAAATGGCCGGGACCTGGGAAGTTTCAGCCATCCAAAGCCAAAGTCGCTCTCATTAAATCGACCTTGCTTGACCCAACCTACGGCTTTACAACTAATAGGCCTCCTGTCGTCTTTCTTCATCCTCCTAAGGGTAATGGTGGTACTGCGACGCCCGGTATGCACCGGGACAATACTGAGGAGCCACCAGGTATTTTTCGTGGTGGTGTTCTCATTATATGCCCTGAAACTATTGCTATTGCAGTGGAGAACTCGCCGCCCCCACCTCCACATGAAGGAAATCCCGCTCCCTTGGAGGTAATTAAGCACAGTTGTGTTGGTGAATAGCGTGTTGACTTTCTCTTCATTTATCCAGTTCCTCTCTGTGCGGATTTATGTTGAGGATTCTCGTGTTGTTCCTACGCATAAGACAGTGGTCATGCTCTCTCTTCCGGTTCTAAATCGCACCAACGGTGCCATCCACGTTTATGCGAGGGATATCATAGCTGCATTGCAGAGGAGTAATGGAGCTATCGAGATTCCATCAACTGGTACAAATTGTCGTTCAGCTTGTCTAAAATGCTCACTTGTCTGTAGGCTCCGGACTCGTCATGATCTCTTTCCCTGATCCTGAGGACGAGGAATGGAAGATTCCCTTTGTCCGCATTCCCCATGGCCATACTGGGGACATCGTAAACTTCAATCCCGATGTGTTGGAAATTCCACAGGACCTCCGTCTCAAACTGAACGTAAATAATGTAAGTTTCCTAACGATCACAGAGACAATTTTACATGAGTCTTAGGTATCATCTTCATTGCCTGCGGTCGTAAACTCTGCTGTCTCTGCGGACTCGGTTACAACTTCAATCCCTGGGTCATCAACTTCAGTACAACCAGCAGCGCCTTTGGAGGATGAGCCTACCAGTCCTGTCGTAATGTTCCTCCGCGAGAAGCTCGCAACGACGGCTGGCTATCTCTCCTTTGCAGCCAATCGCAACCGTGTGCTATCTAACCCCGTCATCGTCAGCGACTGGCAATTCGCAGTCAGTTTCACAGGTACTTACAATAAAATGAAAACTCCGGTGGTGAATCTCTTTTTTTAATCGAATGAAACTGTACAGCTGATATATTGCGATAGAAAGTCAACAAAGAGGCGATTCGAAAGGCCTTGGGCGTTGGTAGTACCTGGCTATCACAAGCCCATACTGCGGTTGATATAATCAGCAAATATGGCGCCGTGACAGAGGTTGCAGACACTCTGAAACTAGTTGAGAACCCACCCAGTGGGTCTATTGTTCTCTACAATTTTTTGAAGGAATGGAGGGACAACCATCCTATGTAGTACTTGCTAGCACAGTACTATCTGAATTGACGACCCTTCCTCACAATGTGTAATGTTACTGTAAACTTCCGTCACAACATATGATGTGATACTACCGTGCTTAAATACAACCTGAAATGAATCTGAATGAGATTTAGAGAGGCCACGCAGTGCTGTGACCTCTGGAGAAGACTGAACGCGTCGAGTGCAACAAATGGACTGAAATATGATAGTCTCGGCCACACTATTACATTGATTGGATTGTGCCACTGCTGAATTGGTTCCATTCGACCAGGAAAGTCAGTAGATTGGGTTAACAACATGTAAAGATCCTGTATTAATTATACGGCCCTGTATTTCTTGTTGTGTCACCGACGACAAGACTTTTCAAGGATCAATCACGATCACGTGACATTCTGTACTCAGACAAAGTTGTCGCGTACGGGACAAGGAGCCTTGGGGTATATGATTCCTCCAGTAATTAGCAAGTAGGACATCTCAAAAGCCTCCCTCCGAACTCGACTAACCTTGGTCAATGGTCCCCCGTCCGTTAGAGAACAATCACTCATCCCAATATGGCAACATACGCGTGCGGTACAAATCTTGTTACCATGCACTCATTTCTCATTATTTTGTTGAGTGTGAATACTTTGAGATTCAAGAAGCTTCAATCTAGGGAATGAGATAGTTTCCAGCACCAGAGTTAAAGTTTTCAGAACTATAAAATGTGTGCACTTCCGAGTACACAGGTGTTCCATCGATCTCCTTATCTCGTGTTTCCACTATTTGTAGAGTGAAATTTGAATGCAAGTGAAATTCAAACTAAGCACAGTACCCAATATAAACTACTGACAACATAACTAGGAGGGATAACTTGCAGCTGAGGCAAGCACAACGTCAAGATTGCCCTTGAGATAGTCGGAGAATGCGCGCGCCCGAAATTGTCGGGCATATTTGTCCGAGATGAAACGCTGAACCAGGTGAATATCCCAGCGAGGCTTCTTCGTCAGATCCAGGATAAGATTTATCACCCGCATCCGGCGAGTGTGCTCGTTCTTTTGCCCTCCGTTGTTGCGGCGCCATTTCCCACCCCAAGTTGTGTTCAACTCTTCAACAGAGATGTACCCATTCATGCCCTCCTTCCATTCCGTCCAATATTCCCAGATTGCGGCTGCCGCAACATATTTGTAGTGAGGGAGCCAGTCCCCATCACGCCATTCCGGCGCATGTTTACGGAAGCGTTCGGCACCATAGCGTTGGAAATAATGCTGCTCGCGTTCGGCCGGAGAGCCGGGGGCAAGAATTGAGAGTTGTTGGACCGGAATTGCAGCAGGAAATGCAGCTGTATGGAATGTAGGCCTCGGTGTAGCCGGTGTAGAAGGAGCCAGAACCGGGGAAAAGGGTATGTTGGGCTGAACATAAAAGGAGGCTGCAATTGATGCGTCGAGACTGGGATTCGGAGGAAAGTCAACCAGAAGGTCGTCATTGGGCCCGGAGCTTGGAGTCGCCACCAAGTGAGGAGCGAATGGAAGGATAGACACGCCTGAGAGATTCTGAGAGATGCGGCGGACAGGATCATCTACTCCGCCTTATTATATGTTCAGTATCATGCATGCTGATATTTCCAAGCGAGAAACGTACCGCGAGTCCTCTGTCGCTTCGATCCCGCAACTAGCTCAAGAAGCGTCTTCATTTCACCCATTTGATTCTGCATTGACTCCATTTGAGCCTGGTAGGCCTGCCGCTCGCGCTCAAATGCGATGTTCTGGGTCGCGAGGACACCTTGCATCGAAGCCACCATATGCTGGGGGAGGTTCTTGAAGGCCAGGCGAGCAGTCTCCTCGGCGGCATTTATTGCTGCAGTGGAGTTGGTGGCAAATTCACGAAAGATGGTCGAGTTGAAGGGGGCAAATGTGTAAATCAAAGCCTGGGGAGTTTGAGTGAAGAGAACAGCCAAATCTTGGACAAGGACGCGACGAAACCAAAGCATCGTGGAGAGAAATTGGCGCAAAGCAATATCCCTAGCAAGAGGGTTCGCATGTTCACGGCTGAGCAGTGCCGCTTGCTCTTGTTCGATCCAAGGAAACAATTGCTCCAGAATTTCGTTCGGAGGATCTGTGAATGTTTTAGGGTTTCCATTGCGTTGAGTCATTTGTAACTTACCAAGACAGTCCCGGGCTACGCGGTAGAGGTCCGGCTTGGCACTGTTAAAATGCGCGGCACCAAGAAGGGCTCCCACGGGCAGCGCGCGGTCGTAGCAATTTTTGAATGACCCACTCTCGTTCCACCCTCCCAATGCTTTGGTGTCACTAACGCTTGCACCGAAGTTCCTGCAGGTTTGAGCCGCAAGAGCTCTGGTGGCATGTGTAATTTTCGTAATCGAGACGTTGTTGGCCAGATGCATCGCCTTGACCCTGTCGTGATGAGCTTCGAAAGAGGTAAGACGAGTCGGGGGAATTCGACAAATGTTCTCACCTTGATAACTCATCTCTGACGTCCCAATTCCAGTCGAAAAAACATGGTAGTTGTACCAATCACGCCGCCCGTACTCGCCGTACTCGATATCTGAAAAATTGGGAGCAAAATCCGGCACAGGATGCCTGGCGATGTGGAAATACCCGAATAACATTATCGCGATGGCGCCGACGCCGCAGAGATCGGCATGCTTATGGCGCAGGACTCCATGCTCGTCAACGCGACCAGTTTGATTGTGCTTTGCATTGTCTGCCAGCGCACCAAGAACCTACAAAGTATAATGAAGCAGGCTCCATGTGCAAAAATAAAAGAAGCACATACCGGCACCTCGATATCATCCCAAAGAATTATGGATGTCTTGAAGAGATCAGACCAGAGCAGGATGCGGGCGCTGTCCCCTCTGAATGCGGTAGCAGCTCCCATTAACAGCATCGCACGGTCACGCAGACCGAGGTAAACCGAGGTGCGACCCGAAAATTTTGTTGAGCACCAGGCTGCACACTGACGAAGCTCGATGATCGTGTAGGTATCTGTGGAGGTCAGAACCCGTAATAGGACCGTGAATGCGAAACAGACACAGACCTAATGAGCTCCCCGCTGCCTTCGCAATTTGTGCCTTCTCCGCACGCTTCGGCTCATCGTGCTTTGCGGCTGATTCAAATTGGCGAATACGGGCGTCGTTTCGGAGAGGAAGCTGTGCATCAGGACATTCCTTGTAGAGATGTTGCGAGTGGAACCGGTGCGACTCCAGCGCCGAGATGACTTGTGAGATTTGGGATTTCCCAACGGATGACCCAGCAATTGTTTCATTCGTTCCGCCGCGCTTTTTCTGCAAGACAATGTAAATGCTGAAAGCTCGAGACCGCAATGTGCAAGATACGACACCTTTTCACGCGTAGTTTCGTACTGAAGGAACATTGCGACCTTGGAGGCAATGATTGGCATTGCAGGGAGCGCGACGAGTTTATTGTTTTGTAAGACTTTGGCTAGTTCTGCGGCATCCCACCAAGTCTCGTAACTTTTGAGGTGGCGGTCCTACGTCTTTGGTGTCGCTTTATCTTCCTGCTCCTTCGCACGAATTTCAAGTCGAATTTTCTGCGATTCCGACTCCAGCTGTTGTAGAGAAAAATTGAGGCGACCCGGTGATGGTCCAGGAGCCTGGACAACGGTGGCAAGAGAGGTCTTTGGAGTGGGTGGCATGAAAGTAAGACTGGTAATGCTTGTGTCTGGTCCGAGCGACAGCATTGCGCGATTATGGACAGGACTGTCAGCCACTACATCGATTCGCGGTGATGCGCTAGACGCGAAGCGAGCTGACTTCCGTGCCAGAGGAGTATGGGGAGCGTTGGGTGGTGTGTAAATAGCTGGAGAAGCGGCCATTAGAGTGCTGTGACAGCGGCAAAATGGTAGCGAGAAGTTTGTTGTGAGGAGCGAGAAGAGCACGAGATCGTGTTATGCCGTGTATTTTTCCAAGTGCCCGACCTCGCGAGTCGCTTGATTGGCGAGGGTCGCTTAATTGGCCAGGGATAACGGTGTGATTTGCCCACCCACGCGAGAGTACAGGGGTAGGACTGAGACACAGAAAGACGGGGATGCAGAAGGAGCTATGGTATAGAGAGAACTTGTGAGGGCGGCTGAGCCTGCCGTATTCCAAGGCAATGGGAAAGAGAAGCGAAAGATTGTCGTTCACACGCTTACCTTGCCGGCGGCATTCCTTCTTTGGGCTCGAAGCAGTGCTGATCGGGGCCACGGGCCTGGTGACCGATCACTGGCGGGTAAAATCGTATATTCCGGTGGTGACCTCGGCTATGCTACGCGAGGGTCACCAACAGCGTCACCAGAGCGGCGTGGTTACCCTACGTATACTCTATGCAGCAACGTAGATATAAAAAGCCATAGTCACCACGATCAATATATCCGGCGTTTTTGGCGCGCGCATCAGGCACGTGATCGTCACCAGAGGCCACCACGGTGACCACCACGCCGTAGGTATATAGTGCTAGATAGTGTCTATAGTGCGGTGTAGTGAAGGTCTCTTGTTGCATAGTGGAGTATAGTAATCCCTCACTATGTAGTGTTATATAGTACTACATAGAGCTCCATACTAAGTATGGTGTAGTATGGCATAGTCCCCAAAAATCAGGATTTGCTGATGTTGACCGACACGTCCATCCGACTCCATCTCGCGTCAGCCCTACGCCTGCTAGGACGACAAAGATTTCGGGTGTTGTTCTAGACTTGCGCTGCGCCGTCCACCTGGCGCACCTTACCCATACGTGATCTGCTGCACGCCTGCTGTGCCGAATTTAATCTCGACATCCCGAATGTACTCTGGTTGGCAACAATATTGTTTCCGATGCCTCGCGCATCAAGCTCAAAGACGGCTGCAGCGGTCGCTGTACACCGTATATACCCGATCCTTGCTGATCTTGTTTTCAACTTCAACGTGCGCATCCAATCGATTTGTTGTCACAACGACGTCCGATGTTGGACCAACCACTGACATTCAGTTTAAATTCCCGAACAAAAACAGCGATCCTCTTGCCCAGGCCCTCGGGCACCGACATGTCAAATTCTAGTGCACAGCCGGGAAGTTGCGTATAAAAGCCGACAGCTAAATATCTTGAAATCGTGCTCTGAGAGTTTCGTTTTTCCTTTCTTCTTCATTCAACTCTTTCCTTGACCCGCGACTTCAAGTGCTGCGCACTACCGACGTTCCACAATGTTCAAACTCCTCACAATCTTGCCTTTCCTCGCTGCACTCGTCGCAAACTCTGTGGCCGCTCCCCATCGCGGGGGTGTTGGCACAAAGGCAGCTGCTGGAAACGCCGCGGCCGCTGGAGTCGCTGTTGGCACACAGACCACTACTGCTGATGCGTCCCAGAGCACCCCCGTAGGTCCTTGTCCTCTGACTACATATCTCGAATTCACCTGAATCAACACAGTGCACGGCTGGCGATGGGGCTGCAGAGGATGCCGACCTACCCCTGGTAAGTAGCCCGGGCCTGAATGTTGGCAGAAACCCGATTGACTGACTCCCAATTAGTGCAAAGATGTGGCGAATGGTTTCGGTGTGAGTCTCCCTGATGCATCCATGTTTATCATGTGGAAATTCACCTTTATTTACTCGCAGTGCACCAATGTAGCGTTTTTCAATTCTTGCTTTGGCACGCCGCCCGTGAGTTCTCCATTGTTGTGATTCACATAAAAGGGCCTCATAAATTGTGAACCCAGTGCCCTGGGGTGACCTTCTTGCCTGCTGATACAGCCGGAATTGTGTGTGGTTGAACGGAGCCTTTTGGGTAGACTGCGGTGGATTGCATATTCGCGTTACGTATGAATCGGAGTATTGGGTCTCGGATGTTCCTTACATAACATAATTGAAGGGAGCAAAAATTAGGGATCACGTCGCCCGCGCCGTGAGACGACAATAGGAGGGAAGATCATCCCGAGCACTGCGACGGGTGCGAGCTTATTTCCAACAAAGCTTTGAGTCTATCTCTCAAGCTCAAGCCTACCAAGACCAGCAGACCCCGTTTCACATGGCGTCCAAGGTCGGCCATCTCGACGTCGTTCGACTCCTCATCGAAAGGAAACCCGAATTTTATTCCCCCACCCCAAAATTACGTATATCGACTGAAGATGACGACCGCAGAGTGAAAAAAAACTTCAACTTAAAAGCACTTCGAATTCGGGAATGGCAGGGCCCCGAGTCGAACGGGGTGTTTCGGGATTTAATGGCAATGCGGGTAGAAGTATTGAAACTCGGAAACTCGACGCGTATCCTGCGCCTCCCTGCCTTTTCTTCCCTCAGTCGAAAGCTCGCTATGTCAAACTAAGGAAACTACCGGCAAGTGCGGCAAAAAGACATGATGCCATCGCGTCTGCGCGGTGCACGTGCCGGTGAGCTGGTCACAAGCTGGTCATGCATCATTATGGTACATTCTTTTTTTTTTTTTTTTTTTTGGGAGCGTTTGGGATAATGAAACTTTGTCTGCAGAAGCATTCGAAGCTCATCCGCTGGGTTGCTGGGTATTAGCCAGTCGGTGCCGGTGAATTTTGTCCAGGAGGAAATGCCGTTACGCACATCTTTTAAACCAGTGTGGGACTCTGGCCCTAGAATTTAATTTATCCTATCCCATGTCTATCATTTATGGGCCATATACCCACTAAAACCCCCTCATGTGTCCAATCATCCGGCAATGAGTCTTCGTCCATAAGTAGGCCACTCCATGTATTTAAGACCAGTTGTTTTTTGAACGTGAGTGATCCGAATCGAAATTTATCAGTCAAAAGGCGGTCACGTTGCAAGGCCTCATTGATAGCTTTCAACCATTGGTTATGAATGACCGATTCAGTGAGTATCCTGTCTGGGTTTGTAATTACTCGGTTTACCCGGAGGTTCCATATCGTATGCCAAGCAACAGAGACGAGAATAGCAAATAGTCTCCCCTTCTGTGGGATGGAGACCTTCCTGACTGATTCAAACCTTACGAGGTTGCATCCCAAAATCAGGCCCCAGTTCAAAGTTGGCCATTGAGAATATTTTTTAGACCAAAGTTCACGTGTTAGGTCCCAGATTAATTTTTGACCAGATGCATCACATTCCAATGCTATGTGTTCTAAGGATTCAGGGACTCCACAAGCATGGCATCGTCCGTATATCTCAAGTGTATCAATGTGGGACCAGAAATCACCAACCCGAAATGTGTTATGTATGCATTTCCAGAAGAATTCACGTGTTAAGCGTTGTAGAGTGGCAGAGCGGATTGATCTCCAGATAGTTTCATCTGAAGGTGTATACCCACAAAATCATGGACTGAACAGCGGATGCGATCTAGATTTATAAATGTGGTTTTCCGCTGAGGTCTGGGTTGTAGAATCCGTATACCCTTGTAAAAAAATCTCTGTGAGCCTTTAGAGAGCAGTATACCTGGGCATTCAAACATAATATCAATCTCTGTATCCACTTCAACAGTGCGTGTGTTAATATTTGGTAAGATCTGAGCATGATTGTTTGACACTTTCTTGAAATAAATTCTGGCCACTCTCTCGTTCAAAGCTGCCAGGACGGCTCGTAATAGAAGGAATTTTGGATCGAGGAAATCATTTTCAAACCTTGGTCTGTCTTTAACAAGGACTCGGGACAGAAAGTCCGAGGAGGAACAGACAAGTAGTGGTACATTTTTCTGTGTATTCTGCAATACTACCAGCAGACCGCCCAGTAGCGCGGATGAGAATATTAAAGGTATTTCAGGTCTGTCAAAAGTTAAGGACAGAGTTTCGCTCTCAACATTGAAACCAGTTTCGGTCTTGACTGTCACCCGGATACCAGAATCATATTGGCCAGGACGTATAATCTGCGCATGCAAAAATACTGTCATGATTTTTGGATCTGGTCCGATTATATCATATCTCCTCGCTGGAATTGCATTGAGTGACTCTTCAGCGGCAAAAATTCGGAAACCACTGCTTATGTTGGTTAGGGTGTAGTTTGGGTCAAAAACCATTATTTCATCTGTTTGAATTGGCTGCTCATTATATTGTTGCTCCTCGTCGGTTAGCGACAAATTTTCAATATCCAACATCCACGGTACATTCTATTTCAGGAGACAATCCGCCTGAGCGAATCATCGCATATTCTGAGAAATGGGCCGCACATCAAAACTTGAATGTACCCAGCGCTCGCGTTATACCGTGGGATTTCGTTCATTCAGTACGTCCCGCGTCACGGCCGATTCTGTACGAAGATTTTTCGTAAGCCACAGAGTCAGAAAGGACTCGTACAAAAGGTTTGGGGCAAAAAGTCACAAATTTGGGCCCCAAATGGCCGATTTTGTACGAAAAATCGCTCGAGTCACGCTGTCGCGGCCGAGTTGTACGAAAGGAGCCGTTCGTATACGCGTTGTCACACCCAAAAACCTGGTACGAATTGAACGAAATCTCACAGTACAGTATTCTGAGGCAAGGCGATGACTATGGCGGGCGTTATTGGACAAAAGACCAGTGGTCATCCGTGGGCATACATGCCCACGTATGCCCACGTATGCCCACGTATGCCCACATATGCCCATACATGACCATGCGTGACCATTCATGGCCATCTATGGCCATGGATTACCATCGAGTGTTGCATATGTGCAACATCTGTGGTCATGAATGTTCATCGGTGTTTCATTTCGATGTGCTTCATGCTGACAGATGCTGTCACAGATGCACCACGGGTGGTCAATTTGTAAGTGTAAGTTGACCATTGTGGGCATCAATGGTTCACATATGATGTACTTTGTTTGGATATCGTCCCAATCCGCCATATTCTGTCCCGTTTAGGCCGAATCAATTTCATGCAAATGTATTACTTTTCTGGATATTGATCAGGTCACTCTCGCATTACTCAGGAACTCATTTGACTGGCGTCAGTGCGAGCGCTGGAAGTGCCAATGATTTAGATGCGGCAGGGTATAGCATTGAAGAAAATGCTAGACACACATTTGCACATAGATTAGAATATACTAGAGTAGGTAGCTACCGTAGTTCTTGACCTTTCTTGAATCCTATACCTCACCCACCCACCTCTCTTGTGACTGACTACTTGGTTTTCTTGGATTATTGGAACTCTAACGCGGGTCTAACCTACTTGAAAAGTACTGGACTTTACAGGAGAGGCCGAGAGCTGGAACTCATGCAGCAATGAAGGGGTGACTCATTACAAAAGATCAACTTGGAGCAGACAAATAAAGCCAGGTTTCAGGCCCAAAATATTGTGCCTGAATTTGCATCGACAGGGACAGTCGCCAATTTGTATGGGCATGGATGGACATAGATGTGGCATGTATGCTCAACATACATCCAGCATTTGTGCCCAATTCATGAGCATACAAAAAAGAAAACACAAGTTCTCACCATACAATGGGCATTAATATGCCCTGTAGTAATTACAGTGGGCCTTAATTGCAAAAAACGCGTGGTACACATGTGAACATCGACTGAACACGCGTGGTCATCTATGGCCATGCGTGGTCATGTATGGTCACACGTGACCACGTGTGCTCATTCGTGGTCACTGGTCTTTTGTCCAGTAACTCCTGCTATAGATGACAGTGACGTAACCAGTTCTCTCAGCAACTTGATGGGCGGCGGCGTCATCAGCAAATCCTGATCTACAGAGTGCTACTAGTACATAGTGCTAGATAGTGTCTATAGTGTGGTGTAGTGAAGGTCTCTTGTTGCATAGTGGAGTATAGTAATCCCTCACTATGTAGTCACGGTGTTATATAGTACTACGTAGAGCTCCATACTGAGTATGGTGTAGTATGGTATAGTCCCCAAAAATCAGGATTTGCTGATGTTGACCGACACGTCCATCCGACTCCATCTCGCGTCAGCCCTACGCCTGCTAGGACGACAAAGATTTCGGGTGTTGTTCTAGACTTACGCTGTGCCATCCACTTATCCATACGTGATCTGCTGCACGCCTGCTGTGCCGAATTTAATCTCGACACCCCGAATGTACTCTGCGTTGGCAACAATATTGTTTCCTATGCCTCGCGCATCAAGTTCAAAGACGGCTCGCTGTACACCATATGTACCCGATCTTGCCGATCTTGTTTTCGACTTCAACGTGCGTATTCAATTGATTTGTTGTCACAACGACGTCCGATCTTGGACCAGCCACTGACATTCAGTTGAAATTCCCGAACAAAAACAGCGATCCTCTTGCTCAGGCTCTCGGGCACCGACATGTCAAATTCTAGTGCACAGCCGGGAAGTTGCGTATAAAAGCCGACAGCCAAATCTCTTAAAATCGTGCTCCGAGAGTCTCTTCCTTTCTTCTTCATTCAACTCTTTCCTTGACCCGCGACTTCAAGTGCTGCGCACTATCGACATTCCACAATGTTCAAACTCCTCACAATCTTGCCTTTCCTCGCTGCACTCGTCGCAAACTCTGTGGCCGCTCCCCATCGCGGGGGTGTTGGCACAAAGGCAGCTGCTGGAAATGCTGCGGCCGCTGGAGTCGCTGTTGGCACACAGACCACTACTGCTGATGCGTCCCAGAGCACCCCCGTAGGTCCTTGTCCTCTGACTACATATCTCGAATTCACCTGAATCAACACAGTGCACGGCTGGCGTTCTGGGTGGACCGGATGCCGAGCTACCCCTGGTAAGTAGCCCGGGCCTGAATGTTGGCAGAAACCCGAATGACTGAATCCCAATTAGTGCAAAGACGTGGTAAATGGTTTCGGTGTGAGCCTCCCTGATGCATCCATATTATCATGTGGAAATTCACCTTTATTTACTCGCAGTGCACCAATGTAGCGTTTTTCAATTCTTGCTTTGGCACGCCGCCCGTGAGTTCTCCATTGTTCTGATTCACATAAAAGGGCCTCATGGATTGTGAACCCAGTGCCCTGGCGTGACCTTCTCGCCTGCTGATACAGCCGGACTTGTATGTGGTTGAACGGAGCCTCTTGGGTAGACTGCGGTGGATTGCATATTCACGTTACGTATGAATCGGAGTATCGGGTCTTGGATGTTCCCTACATAATTGAATGGAGCAAAAGATAGAGATCACGTCGACCGCGCCGTGAGACGACAATAGAAGGGAAGATCATCATAGCACTGCGACGGGTGCGGGCTTATGTCCAACAAAGCTCTGAGCCGTCTTTCTCTCAAGCTCACGCCTATCAAGACCAGCATACCCCGCTTCACATGGCGTCCAAGGTCGACCATCTCGACGTCGTTCGACTCCTCATCGAAAGGAAACCCTAATTTTATTCCCCAACCCCACAATTACGCGGGTATATCCACTGAAGATGACGACCGCAGAGTGAAAAAAGGCACTTCGAATTCTCAAATGGCAGGGCCCCGAGTCGAACGAGGGATGTCGGGACACAAGGCAGGTGTAGCTCCAGATGATATAAACCCGACGCGCACTCTGCGCTTCCCTGCCTTTTGTTCTCTGCTTCGAATCTTTGATAGATGACCACGTTGTCTCGGTATTAGCGACGAACCGTGTCTGGTGCGGAATGCAACCCACCCGCTGGTCTCCGCCCCGGAAAATTATACCATGGTCAGACCATCCTCGTTCTCTCCCTTCATTTTATCCTTGAGCCCCTCGCCTAAGCACCTGGGACTTTATTGAAATCTGAGATCAATTAGTAGGTAGTGGAAAAGGAAAAATAAAAAAGAAAGGAGAAAAATAAACAAATCTACCCACAGATGGCAGGGCCCCGAGTCGAACGGGGTTTTTCAGGATTCATGGATCGAACCTTAAATTGAAACCCGACGCGCACCCTGCGCCTCCCTGCCTTTTCTTACCCACTTTAAAAGCTGGATATCTAGGCATGACGTGGAGGTCGTAGCGGCGATAAAGTTGAACCTACCCGGCTGGTGGTATGAGCACAAATTTAATCTTTTCTGCCCTCCTCAATCTGCTCAATCTCAAGCTGAGGCTAACCTTGAAAGAATGTGAGTACTGGGAGATCGCAAAATGACAGGTAAAAAAGAATAACGACCTCCATATACGCACGGCAAGACCCCGAGTCGAACGGGGTGTTTCAGGATTCAATGGAAGTCTGGGGAATTATTGAACCCGAAGCGCACCCTGCGCCTCCTTGCCTTTATTTCCCTGCTTCAAAGGCTTGATATGTGGCCAATTGGCATGGCCGTAGCGGCGAAAGCTGAACCTACCCGATGAGGGCGGCGGCACAGGCAATTTAATTTTACCCCATGGCGATGTTCCGCTATTTCCGAAGGGCTGAAAAATAAATGTCTGGGGAGATCACAGAATGGGAGATAAAAGAAAAAATTCAAAGCACCGGGAATATGGCAGGGCCCCGAGTCGAACGGGGTGTTTCAGGATTTAATGGAAGTCTGGGGAATTATTGAACCCGAAGCGCACCCTGCGCCTCCTGCCTTTATTTCCCTGTTCAAAGGTTTGATATGTAGCCAATTGGCATGGCCGTAGCGGCGAAAGCTGAACCTACCCGATGAGGGCGGCGGCACAGGCAATTTAATTTTACCCCATGGCGACGTTCCGCTATTTCCGAAGGGCTAAAAAGAAATGTCTGGGGAGATCACAGAATGGGAGATAAAAGAAAAAATCAAAGCACCGGGAATATGGCAGGGCCCCGAGTCGAACGGGGTGTCTCGAGAATGACTATGAGTCATGGACAACAATTGGAGCTCGAAGCGCACCCTGCGCCTCCCTGCCTTTCTTCCTTGCTTCGAAAATCTGAAAGCAGCAAGAAAATCTCATCATTAGCGAAGGCGTGGACGGGGCGGAATTCAACCCACCTTGCGCACCACACTCCCGAAACTTCACCATAGCCCAGGTTAGTATAAGTTTCAACCACGCTCCCCTAGTTATATTTTCCCAGCCCAGGATTACGCGGGAATATTGATTGAAAACGACGACCGCAGAGTCAAATTAAAAATAAAAAACAGCATGATACCCATGAATGGCAGGGCCCCGAGTCGAACGAGGGATGTCGGGACACAAGGCAGGTGTAGCTCCAGATGATATAAACCCGACGCGCACTCTGCGCCTCCCTGCCTTTTGTTCTCTGCTTCGAATCTTTGATAGGTGACCACGTTGTCTCGGTATTAGCGATGAACCGTGTCTGGTGCGGAATGCAACCACCGCTGGTCTCCGCCCCGGAAAATTATACCATGGTCAGACCATCCTCGTTCTCTCCCTTCATTTTATCCTTGAACCCCTCGCCTACGCGCCTGGGACTTTATTGGAATGCGAGATCAATTAGTAGGTAGTGGAAAAGGAAAAATAAAAAAGAAAGGAGAAAAATAAACAAGTCTACCCACAGATGGCAGGGCCCCGAGTCGAACGGGGTTTTTCAGGATTCATGGATCGAACCTTAAATTGAAACCCGACGCGCACCCTGCGTCTCCCTGCCTTTCTTATCACCTTCAAAAACTTGATAAGTAGCATGATTATTAAAATGAAAGATCATGGATTGTGAACTTGAACGGGAACTCAACCCACCGGATAGTCTCTGAAAATTATCATGGCCAAACCATCCTCGTTCTCTCGGCTAATTTTATACTTGAACCCCTCGACTAAGCACCTGGGACTTTATTGGAATGTGAGATCAATTAGTAGGTAGTGAAAGAGAGGAAGTTTAAAAGGAGAAAAAAACAGTGCTCTAAATGTGCATGGCAGGGCCCCGAGTCGAACGGGGTGCTTCGAGAATCATGTAAGTCGGTTATGCCTGCATTCGAATTCGACGCGCACCTGCGCCTCCCTGCCTTTTCTTACCCACCTCAAAAGCTTGATAAGTGACAAGAAATTGAATGGGTATTAGCGAAGGCGTGAATGTGAACAGATGGTCTCCGCAAATTATCATGGCCAAACCATCCTCATCCTCTCCGGTAATTTAATTCCTCACGCGGGAATATCGATTGACGACCGCTGAGTGGAAACAAAAAAGAACAAAAAAAGGGGAAATCATATCCGAAATAAGAATGGCAGGGCCCCGAGTCGAACGGGGAGATTCGGGATCCAACTACGAGGGTTCTCAGTCATTGAAACCCAATGCGCACCCTGCGCCTCCCTGCCTTTTCTTACCCCTTTAAAAGCTGGATAAGTGGGGATGCATGAGGTCGTAGCAGTGGTAAAGTTGAACCTACCGATGAGCACGTACGCATATGCAATTTAATCTTATCCTCGATCTTTGACATGAAAGGGTATTGTCCTGGGAGATCACAGATAAAAAGAAAAAAAACTGGCATTACGGATGAATGGCAGGGCCCCGAGTCGAACGGGGAGTTTCGGGATCCAACTACAACTTTCCTGTATTGAAACCCGACGCGCACCCTGCGCCTCCCTGCCTTTTCTGGCCTAGTTCGGAGGTGGGATAGGTGCGCGACGGACTTGGCCGGTGTTGATTCTCATCTGGAGAAGAAATTGGACGAGGAATTTGGGAGATGATTCCAAAGCAGTTGGACTCCGCTGTCAGCCTCGATTATTGGTTGATATTCCCTGGCGCCCATAGCCCCTCCACCGCTCCCAAATACCACCCAATACTCCTCCATCGAACAATAGAAACCACGTACCACCGCCGCCACATAAGAGCTGTCGTCTAACAATAAGGACATCAAGGAGAAAGAGAAGCGCCTCGAACAATCGATCGCCGCTTACATAATGCTGTGGGTCGCGTGTAGCAGACAGCTCTCTCGCTTCGCACCGTCAGCAATCCATCTCCTCCTCCTACATCTACTTCTCTTTCTCGCTCCAACCATGGACGCCCGTCTGCGCCGCGTAAACAAGGAGATCGCCGGTGCGTGCGCATCGCCCTCATCCGGTCCTTGTAGCCCTCTGGTAGCATGGGGATGTCATGTGGTCGATGCTGATGAGTGGCATTTTGGTTTGCGGTTATCGGATGCGCAGACTGCAAGAACGACAAGACGTCCAACATCCGCATCGATCTCGTCGATTCCTCGCCGTTCCACCTCAAGGGCTCGTTCCCAGGGCCAGAGGACACGCCGTATCAGGGTGGCTTGTTCGAAGTCGTGCGTCTCTTTATTCCTTATTCCTTTCCTTTCCTTATTTAATATTAATACCACACAGGACATCGTCATCCCCGAATCCTACCCCTTCCAGCCCGTCAAAATGAAATTCATCACAAAGGTGTACCACCCGAACGTCTCCTCCGCCTCTGGCGCCATCTGCCTCGACATCCTCAAAGACGCCTGGTCCCCCGTCCTCACCCTCAAGTCCACGCTCATCTCCCTCCAGTCGCTCCTCTGCTCCCCCGAGCCGAACGACCCCCAGGACGCAGAGGTCGCAAAGCACTACACGACTAGCAAGCGCAGCTTCGAGGAGACGGCGGTGTATTGGACGAAGACATATGCGACCCCGAGAGCTGCGGCGGCGGCGGCGCCGACGACGAATGATGGGGCCAAGGACGAGGTGGCAATTGCGGGGTTGGAGGCGGCGCATGTGGATCGGTTCGAGGCGCTGGGGTTCCCCCGCGCGAAGGTGGTGAGTATCGTGTCGCGTCCTATTGGCTCTTCGTTTTTTTCCCGCCCCTCCACCTCATCTCATCCTATCCAATCCACTCGCGTCACATACCCCTTACTTCCATCTTCCTCGCATATCCCATATCCCCAGCCTCTTTCGTCTCGCATTTGTTTTCTCCTCCATCCTCGCGTCTTTCTCTTCTTTGTCTCTCTCCCTATATTTTTAGAAACGTCTTCTCACATCTCTATTCGCAGATCGACGTCCTCCGGCGACTCAACTACCGCGGCGCCAACGTCGCGCAGATAAACGACGACCGCGTCGTCGAGGAGCTGCTCAAGTAGCTGCTCCTCTTTCCTCTACACTCCCCCTCCTTCTTCTTCGTCCTCGTCAACGCGTGCGTGCATTTCAGTTCTCTGGGGCGTGGTGCTGACGGACGTGAAGGATTGGGGTGGTGTGTGGTGTGTCGGCGTGGGCGTGGGTGTGGGAGGCGCGGTGTATGTCGATGTAGTCCGGAATCATCATCTCTTGCTCTTGCTCTTGCTTTCAGTCTTGGATTGGATGTCCACCGGATTTCGTTTGTTTGTATTCCGATCTCGTTGCGAAGCTGTTCCTGTCTGTGTCTTTGCTTGTTGTGCACCTGTCTGTGTCTTTCGTCGCGACCCTCTGTCCTATCTCTTGTCTTCTGTATCCAGAATCTAACTCGGTTTTCTTTCTCATACCATCGCCTAGCCCTTGAGAATATCCAACATCCGTTCCTCGAACGCGAACGTGAACGGGACCGAATTGAGCCCACTTCGATCCTCCATGGTCAGCCTCCAGTCTTGATGTCTTCTCTTGCCATCCAACAGTCGAGAGAAATCCAGGCAGGCAGTCGAGAAATGAGAGAATTCGCGCGGTGTATGTATGTGAGAAAGAAACGCAGGGGGCGCAGGGTGCGCGCCGGCTCCCAGTAGTCGGATGAGCCGGCCTGACCTCGTTCGACTCGGGGCCCTGCCATAGTGGGAAAAGAGTTTTTTTTTCTTTTTCAGTCCGTGCTTCTTGGCTTGTCGCTGCAGACGGAGACTTCAGGGGTGCTTCAATTAATTCAATGGACCATCCATCTCGCGATAACAGGTGTCCCAACAAGCCAACTCGTTCCTTGTGCCTGGCTCGCTCCTCGTGTTTATCCAAGTAGGGGGAGAAAGGCAGGGAGGCGCAGGGTGCGCGCCGGCTCCCAGTAGTCAGGTGGAAGATCGATATCCTTATAAGTCGGCCTAACCTCGTTCGACTCGGGGCCCTGCCATAGCGGGACATGCATGTTGTTATTTTTTTCTTTTTCAGTCTGTGCTTCTTGGTTTGTCGTTGCAGACCGAGACTTCAGGCATGCTCCCATTAATTCGATAGACCATTCATCTCGCGATAACAGGTGTCCCAACAAGCTAACTTGTGCCTTGTGCCTGGCTCACTATGAAATTGCCTCGTATTTATTCCAAGGATCAAAGTAGGGAGAGAAAGGCAGGGAGGCGTAGGGTGCGCGCCGGCTCCCAGTAGTTGGAAAATACGTATGAGCCGGCCTGACCTCGTTCGACCCGGGGCCCCGCCATAGCGGGACATGCATGTTGTTTTTTTTCTTTTTCAGTCTGTGCTTTTTGGCTTGTCGTTGCAGACGGAGACTTCAGGCATGCTTCAATTAATTCGATAGACCATCCCTCTCGCGATAACAGGTATCCCGACAAGCCAACTCGTTGCTTCAACTTCCTTGCCTGGCTCGCTGTAAAATTGCCTCGTGTTTATCCAAGGATCAAAGTAGGGGGAGAAAGGCAGGGAGGCGCAGGGTGCGCGCCGGCTTCTGGTGAGAGGGGATTCACATAAAGCCTAAGCGCCGGAGAACCTCGTTCGATTCGGGGCGCTGCCCGCTGCAGACTGACACAAACATATTTTAATTCGATAGACATCCTCTTGCTGGCCTCGTACACGGACTCGTTCCTCGTGCCACTTCGTTCATCCCCAAATTTCTTCGTGTTTATCCAAGGGCCACAGCATGGAGAAAAGGCAGGGAGGCGCAGGGTGCGCGCCGGCTCCCAGTAGTTGGAAAATACGTATGAGCCGGCCTGACCTCGTTCGACTCGGGGCCCTGCCATGGTACGAAATGGCTGTTGTTATTTTTCTTTTTCAGTCTGTGCTTCTTGGCTTGTCGTTGCAGACGGAGACTTCAGTCATGCTCCCATTAATTCGATAGACCATTCATCTCGCGATAACAGGTGTCCCAAAAAGCCTTGTGCCTGGATTACTGTGAAATTGCCTCGTGTTTATTCCAAGGATCAAAGTAGGGAGAGAAAGGCAGGGAGGCGTAGGGTGCGCGCCGGCTTCTGGTAGGAGGAAGGAAGGAAGTAAAGCCTGAGCGCCGGAAAACCTCGTTCGATTCGGGGCCCTGCCATAGCAGGAAGGACTGTTGGTATTTTTCTTTTTCAGTCTGTGCTCCTTGGTTTGTCGTTGCAGACCGAGATTTCAGGCATGCTTCAATTAATTCGATAGACCATCTATCTCGCGATAACAGGTGTCCCAACAAGCCAACTCGTTCCTTCAACTTCCTTGTGCCTGGCTCACTATGAAATTGCCTCGTGTTTATCCAAGGATCAAAGCAGGGAGAGAATGGTAGGGAGGCGCAGGGTGCACCCCGCGCCGGTTTCTGGTGGGAAGGGTACATGTATTCACATAAAGCTTAAGCGCCGGAAAACCTCGTTCGACTCGGGGCTCTGCCATGTATTGTGGTCAAGCTTTTTTTTCGGGCGCTTGTCGCAGCAGACTGACACAAACACATTTTAATTCGATAGACATCCCCTCGCTGGCCTCGTACGCAGACCCGTCCCTCGTGCCACTTGGCTCATCCTCAAATTTCTTCGTGTTTATCCAAGGGCCACAGCACGGAGAGAAGGCAGGGAGGCGCAGGGTGCGTGTCGGCTCCCACTCGGTCGATTTATTGAAACCTGAGTGCCGGAGGGACTTCGTTCGACTCGGGGCCCTGCCGTAATTCTTTGAGACTTTTTTTTGGTCTTGGCTTGTCGTTGAAAAATTCAACCCCAGACTGAGATCTTCCAGGTTTAATTCCTCATCCACAAATAGCTCGTGTTTATTCGAGGCCCAGAGAAGGGTAAGAAAGGCAGGTAAGCGCATGGTGCGCGCCGGCTCCCAATGTAGGGTTCGACTGCATGTTTGAAAGTCGGAACACCTCGTTCGACTCGGGGCCTTGCCATATTGCTTCCAAGATCTTGGATTTTTTTTTGGTTCTTGGCTTGTTCTTGAAAAATTCAACCGCAGACTAGGATTCACATTCCTCAATTTCAATTCCACAGAGTTGCGAAAACGAGCACTCCAACTAATGCCAATTGGAGTCCTCAATTTCTTTGTGTTTATTGAAGAATGAACAGGGACAAGAAAGGCAGGGAGGTGCACGGTGCGCCCCGGCGTCTCGTAATACGGTTAGTTGCGATTTCAGCGCCGGAGTGACCTCGTTCGACTCGGGGCCCAGCCATATTTATGTCGAGATCCTGGGATTTTTTTTTTTGGTCCTTGGCTTGTCGTTGCAGACTGACACAAACATATTACAATTCCGCAGACAAATGCGGAGGCAGACATAGCTATAGTACAGTATGCATGTCAACCACGCAACCCGTCCCTCGTCGTTGAGTCCTCACCTTCAAACTTAATTGCCTCCTGTTTATTGAAGAATGAACAAGGATGAGAAAGCCAGGGAGGCGCACAGTGCGTGCCGGCTTCTGGTGGGTTCGGTATCGGAAAGCCTAGACCTCGTTCGACTCGCCCTGCCATGAAAAGACGTATGGGATTTTTTTAATCTTTTATCTTTGCTCACATGTTTATTTTTTTCAATTCCACAGACAATCGCACGGACAGACACTCCAACAAGGTTGAAGTCCTTCTGTCTATTGAAGAATGGACTAGGACAAGAAAGGCAGGGAGGCGCAGGCTCGCAATGTGACGCCTCTACCAAAGTTTAAGAGTCGGAAAACCCCGTTCGATTTGGGGCCCTGCCATAATGTGGGAATAACTGGGGTTTTTTTTTTTTTTTTTCTTTCTCATTTTCATTCCACTTCGTTTTAGCTACAGACCAGTGAGTGGTCTTCAGCTCAACATTCTGTCTCCGGTGAGCTGACGTTTCAACGATCCAACTCATTCCTCGTAGCTCTGCTCATCCACAAATCTCTTCGTGTCTATCCAAGGATCAGAGCAGGGAGAGAAGGCACGGTGCGCGCCGGCCCCCAATGTTGGAGACTTGGAGCTAAAGAACTTACCGAGATGGAGTGACCTCGTTCGACTCGGGGCCCTGCTATGAAGAACAAGGCGGGAGTTTTTTCTCTCTTTCGGGCGCTTGTACTTAGGCTTGGAGTTGAAAACACCATTTGCAGAGTGGGATTTATATTTTCCATTTTCAATTTACTGCGGAGGGAGACATGTTAATCGCACAACTCGTATCTTGTCTCATCTTTAAATTTCTTCATGTTTCATGGAGGCTGGAACAAGGACAAGAAAGGCAGGAAAGTGTACTTGGGGTGCGCACCGGCTCGCAGTGTAATAGTTGTTGTGGATGTTTGAAAGCCGGAAAACCTCGTTCGACTCAGGGCCCCGCCATAGTATGAAAGTACTGTTGGTATTTTTCTTTCTCAGTCTGTGCTTCTTGGCTTGTCGCTGCAGCCGGACACTTCAGGGATGCTTCAATTAATTCCACAGACCATCCATCTCGTGATAACAGGTGTCCCAACAAGCCAACTCGTTCCTTGTGCCTGGCTCACTGTAAAATTGCCTCGTGTTTATCCAAGGATCAAAGCAGGGGTAGAAAGGCAGGGAGGCGCAGGGTGCGCGCCGGCTTCTGGTGGGAAGGGTACATGTATTCACATATAAAGCCTAAGCGCCCGAAAACCTCGTTCGACTCGGAGCTCTGCCATGTATTGTGGTCAAGCTTTTTTTTCTGGCGCTTGTTTGGAAGATCCAGCCGCAGACTGAGATCTTCGTCTCGCGCAGACAGACATTTGAACGAGGTTGAAATCCTAACCCACTATTTTTTCGTGTTTATTGAAGAATGGGCAAGAACAAGGAAGGCAGGGAGGCGCAGGGTGCGCGCCGGGTCCCATTATTTATTAGATACGTCATGGTTAAACCCGAAAGCCCACGTTCGACTCGAGGCCCTGCCATGTTCCATGTTCTGGACGGTATTGTTTCTTTTTCTCTTTCGCTCGGCGATTAGTGACGAAAAGTTGGCCGCAGACTGTGACTGGCATTGTTCAATTCCACAGACAATTGTAGAAATGGACACCCGGCCACACAACTCGTATCACGTCTGATCTTTAAATTTCTTCGTGTCTCATGGAGGCTGGAACAAGGACGAGAAGGGTAGGGAAGCGCAGGGTGCGCGCCGGCTTCTGGTCAGACGGCTTGTGGAGACTTGAAACGCCGGAGTGACCTCGTTCGACTCGGGGCCCTGCCCTAAGAAAAGGGCGTGTTGTTTTTTCTTCTTTTGGCTTCACATTGACACAAACATATATTCAATTCAACTGATCACCCATCTCGCAATAAAGGTGTCCCAGCAATCAACCTCTACCTCTGCTGACCCTGAATTGCCTTCTTCCTATTGAGGCTGGAACAAGGACAAGAAAGGTAGGGAGGCGCACGGTGCGCGTCGAGTTCTGTTACAACTGCAGTTGAAATCTGAGCGCCGGTTCGACTCGGGGCCTGCCATAAGAATATGATAGACGTTTTTTTGTCTTATTTTTGCAATTCCTCAATCCCACAGTCACGCGGAGACAGACATCTCGGCCGTCCAACTCGTCCCTCGCACCCGGATTATCGTCAAGTTCCTTCGTGTCAATTGAAGAATGGACAAGGACAAGAAAGGTAGGGAGGCGCAGGGTGCGCGTCGGGCTCTACTCTTCTGTAATCCAGAAATCTAAACCCGAAAAATCTTGTTTGACCCGGGGATCTGCCATGAAAAGGCGGGGGTATTTTCTTCTTCAGACTGACACAGACGTATATTTCAATTCAACTGATCATCCATAACAGTGTTCCAAAAATCAACCCGTACCTCCGCTGACCCTCGAATTGTCTCGTGTTTATCCGAGGACTAGAAGGAGGAAGAGAAGGCAGGGAGGCGCACGGCGCGCGCCAGCTCCCAGTGTCATCGTCGAAATATTTAGAGCTGGCCTGACTTCGTTCGATTCGGGGCTCTCCATAAAAAGGCGCGGGATATTTTTGTCTTTTTTTTTTTGCCTTGTCGCTGCAGACTGATTTTAATTCAATAGACATCCCCTCGCTGGCCTCGTACACAGACTCGTTCCTCGTGCCACTTCGCTCATCCTCAAATTTCTTCGTGTTTGTTCAAGGACCACAGCATGGAGAGAAGGCAGGGAGGCGCAGGGTGCGTGCCGGCTCCTAGCGAGCGGATTTATTGAAACCTGAGCGCCGGAGGGACCTCGTTCGACTCGGGGTCCTGCCGTAATTCTTTGAGACTTTTTTTTGGTCTTGGCTTGTCGTTGAAAAATTCAACCCCAGACTGAGATCTTCCAGGTTTAATTCCTCATCCACAAATAGTTCGTGTTTATTCCAGGCCCAGAGAAGGGTAAGAAAGGCAGGTAAGCGCATGGTGCGCGCCGGCTCCCAATGTAGGGTTCGACTGTTTGAAAGCCGGAACACCTCGTTCGACTCGGGGCCTTGCCATATTGCTTCCAAGATCTTGGAATTTCTTTTGGTTCTTGGCTTGTTCTTGAAAAATTCAACCGCAGACTAGTTCACATTCCTCAATTTCAATTCCACAGAGTCTCTGAGTTACGAAAACGAGCAGTCCAACTAATGCCAATTAGAATCCTCAATCCCTTCCTATTTATTGGAGAATGTAAAGGCAGGGAGGCGCACGGTGCGCCGCGGCGTCTCGTAATACGGCTAGTTGCGATTTAAGCGCCGGAGTGACCTCGTTCGACTCGGGTCCAGATCTTGGGATTATTTTTTTTGTCCTTGGCTTGTCGTTGCAGACTGACACATGTGGAGACACAGTATCCATGTCAACCACGCAACTCGTCCCTCGTCGTTGAGTCCTCACTTCAAACTTAATTGCCTCCTGGCTATTGAAGAATGAACAAGGATTAGAAAGCCAGGGAGGCGCACAGTGCGTGCGGGCTTCTGGTGGGCTAGGTATCGGAAAGCCTAAGCCGGAAAAGACGTGTGGGATTTTTTAAATCTTTTATCTTTGCTCACATGTTTTTTTTTTTTTTTTTCAATTCCACACAGTCGCGCGGACAGACACTCCAACAAGGTTGAAGTCCTTCTGTCTCTTGAAGAATGGACTAGGACAGAAAAGGCAGGGAGGCGCAGGCTGCGCCGGCTCGCAATGTGACACCTCTACCAAAGTTTAAGAGCCGGAAAACCTTGTTCGATTCAGGGCCCTGCCATAATGTGGAAATTTAAAAGGAACTTCTTTTTCCTTTTCATTCCACTCCGATTTAGCCGCAGACCAGTGAGTGGTCTTCAACTCAACATTCTGTCTCCGGTGAGCGGACGTTTCAACGATCCAACTCATTCCTCGTAGCTCTGCTTATCCACAAATCTCTTCGTGCGATCAGAGCAGGGAGAGAAGGCAGGGAGGCGCACGGTGCGCGCCGGCCCCCAGTGTTAGAGACTTGGAGCTAAAGAACTTACCGAGATGGAGTGGCCTCGTTTGACTCGGGGACCTACCATGAAGAACAAGGCGGGAGTTTTTCTTTTCTTTCGGGCGCTTGTGCTTGGAGTTGAAAACATCATTTGCAGAGTGGGATTTATATTTTCCATTTTTCAATTTACTTCGGGTGGAAGATCCGTATGAGCCGGCCTGACCTCGTTCGACTCGGGGCCCTGCCATAGAGGGAAAAGACTTGGTATTTTTCTTTTTCAGTCTGTGCTTCTTGGCTTGTCGTTGCAGACCGAGACTTCAGGCATGCTTCAATTAATTCCATAGACTATCCATCTCGCGATAACAGGTGTCCCAACAGCCACTCGTCTTTGTCCCTGGCTCACTGTAAAATTGCCTCGTATTTATCCAAGGATAAAGTAGGGAGAGAAAGGCAGGGAGGCGCAGGGTGCGCGCCGGCTTCTGGTCGGAAGTTCACATGAAGCCTAAGCGCCGGAGAACCTCGTTCGACTCGGGCCCTGCCATGTAACGTGATCATGCAATTTTTTTTTCTCTTGGCTTGTCGCTGCAGACTGACACAAATATATTTTAATTCAACAGACATCCCCTCGCTGGCCTCGTGCACAGACTCGTTCCTCGTACCACTTGGTTCATCCTCAAATTTCTTCGTGTTTATCCAAGGACCACAGCACGAAGAGAAGGCAGGGAGGCGCAGGGTGCGTGTCGGCTCCTAATAGTGGGTGAATTTATTGAAACCTGAGCGCCGGAGGGACCTCGTTCGACTCGGGGCCCTGCCGTAGTTCTTTGAGACTTTTTTTGGTCTTGGTTTGTCGTTGAAAAATTCAACCCCAGACTGAGATCTTCCAGGTTTAATTCCTCATCCACAATAGTTCGTGTTTATTCGAGGCCAGAGAAGGGTAAGAAAGGCAGGGAAGCGCAGGGCCGCCGGCTCCCAATGTGGTTGGACTGAATGCTTGAAAGCCGGAACACCTCGTTCGACTCGGGGCCTTGCCATATTGCTTCCAAGATCTTGGATTTTTTTTGGTTCTTGGCTTGTTCTTGAAAATTCAACCGCAGACTAGGATTCACATTCCTCAATTTCAATTCCACAGAGTTGCGAAAACGAGCACTCCAACTAATTCCAATTAGAGTCCTCAATTTCTTTCTTTTTATTGCAGAATGAACAAGGACAAGAAAGGCAGGGGATGCGCCCCCGGCGTCTCGTAGTTGCGATCGCCGGAGTGACCTTTTCAACTCGGGGCCCTGCCATAGATTTACCATCAAGGATTTCGTATTTTTCTTCTTCTTCTTGGCTTGTCGCTGCAGACCGAACTTGAAGCATGCATGCGTCGAGTCAACAGAGCATCCATCTCGCGATAACAGCGTCCAACAATCATCTCGTACCTCCTGTTTGGCTCGCCCTCAAATTCTTCCATGTTTACTATTCGGGAAGAAAGAGGGAAGGAAGCCAGGGAGGCGTATGGTGCGCGCCGGCTCCTAGTGTGGCATCATGATTGTACGATCCGGAGTGACTTCGTTCGACTGGGGCTCTGCCATGACTCGAGATCTTGCGATTATTTTTTGTTGGTGGCCTGTCGTTGTAAGATTCAGCCGCAGAGTGGGATTTCATTTCGTATTTTTGAATTCCACAGTGGCCCATTTTAACCATCAAACTTGTATCTCCTGCCTGGCTTACTGCAGAATTACCTCTTGTCTGTTGGAGGATCAGAGGAGAGAGAAGGCAGGGAGGCTCAGGGTGCACGCCGGCTTCTGGTATAAGTCTAGCTGAACCCTGAGCGCCGGGAGAACCTCGTTCGACTCCGGCCTTGCCGTGGATGGATCTTGGGCAATATCTTTTTCTTCTTGTTTTTTTGTAGCTTCAAGTTATCGTTGAAACACCATCCGACAATTTCACAGACAGGAGTTTCAACGAACCACCTCGTTCCTGGTGTTCACTCACCCTCAAATTCTTCGTGTTACTGAATAATGAACAGGGACAAGCAAGGCAGGGAAGCGCAGGGTGCGCGCCGGCTCCCAGTATTTAGCCTCAGGATTTTCCGAGCCGGCCTGACCTCGTTCGACTCGGGGCTCTGCCATATGGCTTTCGGCGATGCTTTTTTCTCTTTCTTTTTTCCATTTTTTTTGTAGCTTTTGTTTTGTTTTGTTTGGAGTTGAAAAATTCAACGCCAGCTTCCACAGATCTTTTCTGCTCGGGAGAGAAAACACCAACTAGGGCCAATTCGAGTCCTCAAATTCTTCCATGACGACTAGAGGGGGTAAGCAAGGCAGGGATGCGCACGGTGAGCGTCGGGTTCTACTGTCTGTAATTTATCAATCTAAACCCGAAAGCCGGTTATCTACAATTCTAAGCGCTGATCCTCGTTCGAGTCGGGACCCTGCCATATTTCTTCCGTTTGGTCTTTTTTTCTTCTTCCTTTACAGCTTCAGCATCTTTGGATCGCCGTTGGCAAGACCATTTGCTGACTGAGATTCGGGTTCTTCATTTTCTCGCAATCCCCTTCCCAGACACTCGACCACACATCTCGTCCTTCGTTTCGTTGAAGTCCGGTACAGGTCATCTTCAAATTCTTTGAATTCGTGTGTATTCGAGGACCAGAGCGAGGAAGGAAAACCGGGAGGCGTACGGTGCGCACCGGCTCCCAGTAGGTAGTTGGAAAATGTGGATGAGCCGGCTGACCTCGTTCGGCTCCGCCATATCTCTTTCGTTTGGAGTCTATTTTCCCTCGGACTTGAGGCATGCTTCAATTCTTCGTATATATTCAAGGAAGAAAGAGGACAAGGAAGGCTGGGAAGCGCAAGTGGGCGTCGGGTGCCAGTGAGCAACAGATATTTCATACCCCGATATTCCTCGTTCGACTCGAGGACCCGCCATGACGAACACGCTCTTCGTTTTTTTTTCTTCTTTTTTTTCTTCTTTTCTTTTCCCGTTTTCCCTCAGTGCGCAAGAATTCTCCGGCCGCGTCAGGTTTAGAACCAGATCAAGGAGAACGATGGGTTAGGGTGTCGGGCATAACCCAGCGCAAACATCGGTTGAATAAATTCTCTACCCGGTTCGCCCTTGTTTGCCGAATCGTTGGCCAGCTATCCTACCCTCGGAGGAGGAAAGAAAGGCAGGGAGGCGCAGGTGCGTGTTGGGTCCCAGTTACCATGCGTCTTGTGAAAGTATAACCCGATACACCTCGTTCGACTCGAGAACCTGCCATGCACAACCACTCCATGTTTTTTCTTTTCTTTTCTTTTCCCGTTCTCTCCCGGTGCGTAATGATTTACCAGGCGCGAGGCCTAGAACGGAATTATTGGGGAACGATATATGGTTAATATCCTGTCAACATAGTGGGCACAAATCTTCGACCCGGCACAGAAGTCGGTTGAATAAACTCTCTGCCCAAGTTCAGCCGAAAAACCAAGCCAAGTACCAAGCTATCCCACCCTCTGAGGAAACAAGAAAGGCAGGGAGGCGCAGGTGCGCATCGGGTCTCAATTACCATGTGTCTATTGCAAGCATAACCCGATACACCTCGTTCGACTCGAGGACCTGCCATGAAATGTGACGAACGACTGTTTTGTTTTGGGCGACTCCGCAATGACAATAATCCCTGGTTGAGAAGTCAAAGAGGCTAATTGGATTACACACACATGGACTGCGCGCAAGCACCCCGCACGTACCGTTTAGATCTCGCGCACCAGCCCTCTGGTCCATCCGTAACCTAATCCACACTCAACGAACGCGGTGCCAAGTTTTTCTCCGCGCGCCGTGCAACGCGGCGAGTTGGTCTGGGTCAGACTCGGAGCACTGCGCGGCTCTGACCTCCGCCAAAGCGAACCTAGACTTGGAAATGGCCAAGTGTGCAGATGGGACATCTTCCAGTCTTGGCCCAGCGTACAAACGACACGCGAAGATCAAAGACAAAGATAGTTACATTCCTCCTCGCACCTCCATATAATCCCGAGCCGCTCGTTGAGTAGCATTATTATTGAGACGTAAATTCAAAAGGGAGCCAGCGAGTCGGGCACGCGGCGACGCAGAAGAAGAGGTGAATCACTGGGCGCGGAGGCCTGAGCGTTGAGCCAAAAGCCATTGTGCAGACTATGGAATTCCGGCTCACCTCAAGTGTGTGCACGTAAAGCAGAAAGTTTGGGCTGCTTTCGTCGTTGCCAAGTCCTCTCCTCAACATTACAGCTGAGCGCGCATGGCAGTTGGGGAGAGCATGAATTTTTGATCGTGATTTCGGCACCGAACCCGATTGATCGGACTACGCGGCCGATAGACGGTCTTGCTTCTCTCAGGTTCTCATCGGCATTGCTTTGAACTCTTTTCGACTCCTCACTGCACTCACCTCCCAGCTGCAGGATCCCGCAGGACAGAGCAATCCGAGTCACCGGATTTGCCCTGCGGACCTCAGGCTGTGACAGAGTGGAACATCTTTCTATCCAGATTCCAACTTGGGTCTCCCTGGGATCCCATACATCATTGATACATGCTCTCGCTTTACTTTAAAGTCTAGTCTATATCTTGGGTCCTACGGCGTCCACTTTCGTCATTGCGACCTTTGCTCGAGTGTCCGTTCGAAGTCGTTCAAGAAGTTCTTCCTGGTTACAACACATGATACTCACGAGAGCTCCCTGTCCCTGAGTTACATCACGGGCTGTCATTGATATGCTTGCGGCCTCTCTTCGAGTACTGCGACATTACGCAGCGCCAACTAAATGTCCTCACTGTATCCCAGCATTCTAGGCAGGGCGGTGCACCGAGTTTCAATTACCCCAGAACAATCAATGAATCTCAAGTCCCTCGGATCTTGCCATTTCCCTTGCATATACTTGTTTTTTTGATGCCAGCTTGCAGTTATTAAGACTGAACCGCACCTGACGTTGTAAAAACCAACCCTCCACATCCGGGTCGGGTCCAGGCCGACATGGATCTGACATTTCTTGCAGTTCAACAAAAAGTCAAGGGGGTTGGGGCCGGTCAAGCCGGGACCTAGGGCAGGGAGGGTGGGTCGGCCGTCAGGCCAGAAAAAAAAAAATGGACCTGTCGTAAGTGGGTTGGAATAGCTCCAATAGCTTCCAGATGCCGTCAGAAGGTCTCAGAGCCTAGTTCACCCACCACAAGCCATAAATTGATGAAACCAGTGCAAACAGTACACATTTCAGGTTTAGTTGGCATTTATCAGCTGAAAAACTGGATTTCGAGCCACAAACTGCGATAGGATGATTCGAAAATTGTTAATAATTCCTGGGCAGCTTTTCGAAGGTTCAAGGTAGCTATTAGCATGGTGGGCTAGGTGGATATGCCTATTTGCCATCACTGAGGTAAAACCTGAGCTCATCGCAAGGTTTGAGTCATAACCAAGTTATTTGTAGAAGTAAAAGCCGTTTCTGGCTCAGTAGTATTAAATATGACACTTTTGGTTCAATTTTTTACTGTCTTCGGCACTCGCCGGAGCAAACCACGTGAGAAATTACCCGATTTGGACGTCACGTGGTAGGGAGGGTCATTGAGAGGGTCTTTTTGAAAAAATACGGCCTAAGTGGATTTTTTGTCGGATTCGAACCCCCTTGCTAAAAGTCTGTCATGAGTAGACCAGTGACTTGTCTGTCTATGAGGCAAGCCTGTCGATAGACAGACCAGTCGATCTGAGTTTGAATTAGCAATGCAAAATAGTTCCCATAAAAGGTTATTCCGGACCGCGTTTCCGAGTGAGTGACGTCAGAGCCAAACAACGACAAAATAGATAAATTCTCAACTGGCAGACCCAAATCTTATTGGTTTGCCCTCGGATAAGCCGGGATAGGCTCTATGAAATGCTCCGAACATGCTGATGTAAAAATCTATTGAGATCTTCCAGAGAAGAAGGAATACACCAATAACCTTTTTTGGTAACTATTTTGTATTGGTAATTCAAACTCAGATCGACCAGCCTGTCTATCGACAAGCTTGCTTTCATAGACAGGCTGGATTCGAGCCTATGTCATGAGCAAGGCAGAAAATCGCACGGTGAGCATTGGGTTCGAGCTAGCTGCTCGGGCCTCACACTAGCCCACATATGATGTAAAACCTTTAAATAGCACAGAAATGGAAACAATATGAGGGTCCGACGAATATTTTGTCCTTGTCATTCTTGGGCGTTGACGAGGTGATGAATTGATTCAACATGTCACACGTCACACCCCCTGTCGAATTGAATGAAATTATACAGTATAGGGTCCCTGGTATACCTACATCTCACATTAAAAACCTGATCATGAAAGGAAACTTGAGGTATAAAGGATAGACATACAGATGATGACCTGTCAGATTTGTTCCATCCGACAGTGTTGAAATCAAGCCGAGAACTTCTTCATGCATGCTGCTTATTTCACTGTTCATCTCATCAATATTGTTGAACAGAGTGGGATCAGTCTCGATCAATTCCGTGAGCAAGTATTCAATTTCTTTGTTGATGCAACCCATACCTTAAACACTGCCAGAGCCTCCTCTATTTCGGAACGACAGTTTCTTGAGCAAAGTGTTCATCTCACTCTGGCGGAAGAAGTGCTGGATCTTGTTTCCAGATTGTTGGGTTTCAACATACGTGTGTATTTTGTACAGAGTCCTGCGGAAACTTTTTCAGCGATAATCACGTCCTCAAGATGGACGCACTCCGTGAATTTTCCGACATGGAATAATCTTGCTGGTGGCAAGGACCCACAGTTTCGATTTTATAGCGAGATAGACAATTGCATGGACGATTTGTTGCACCCTTTCCATGAGCTGGATACACTCTTCTTTATTCCTCTTTACGTTCTGGAAGTTCGAGTGAGATATCATTGAACCAACTAGGTTAGTTTTGACCGTAACTCCACCATACTAATTAATGACTGGGCCGTGGTTGAAGTTGTCCGGAGAAAAGGTGTCTCAAATGCACCATTGAGATCATCGAGGAGGGTTGGAACTAGAATCAAATAGGCTTTGACGTCGTTGAAACGACTTTGAGAGGCAGTAACCTCGCGGGGCATCTTGAAATGCGGGAGAAAGACCTCAGATTCAGCTTTAGATCCGTGCTTTTACGTGCGACCTGTCGCCGTCCGTCTGATCTGGTGTTATCAGCGTGATATGCATTCTCCCTCTTTACAGACTGCTGTCTGTCCCAAGCCTTTTTTGCGCTCAAAGACTTCTTGCAATGCGGGCCGAATACGACATCCGATCTAATTCGGGTCCTTGCCGTAGTCTGCCACTCCCGCCAACTTATCTTTCATCAGCTTCGACAATATACTCGAGTCATGGGGAGTTATAGACAGGGTTACAAAAGTTGACGCCTCGACATGGGAGTCAACGAGAATCAAGTTCGCACCTCGGACAGTCTTGAAGGTTCGCAACTGTTCGCAATGGCAGTCTACATAATCAGGAAGTTTGGTTCTAGATCTAGAGTTTAGTTGAATCTGTCTGATGATCAGCCTTTCCGGACTCTGAGAAATACGGAATACGGAATGCACTAACCCCGCCAAGGCAGATCAAGTTGAGCTGGCTAGCGCGGTGAAGGCCTGTTAGGCCTTTATTCCCCAAGTTCACCGAGGAGGAGGAGGAGGAGGAGGACGTATAACCACGGTGGTCCCGTTGAGGAAGCGTGCGGGCACTGTGCCTACATACATGAGCCTCTACCATGTATACTACAGTCGTCTACGTGCTCCTTCGGTTTGACAGAGATACAGCCAATGACCGCATTCTTCTCACGAAACGAACAAAATAAACGGGTAGGGAAGTGGGCGACCTAATGCTAAGGGACGTTAAAACCTGCAGGGATATACCGCTCAAATGAGTCAAAGAGAGACAGAACATCAAACACATATTTTGCCAACCGCTGTACCGCCTTCCTTGACGACACCATACGACGCAGGAAGTCGAGATGAGAGAGTCGCATGTACTCTGCTTCCAGCGCGGGGTCGCGCTTGAAAACATTGTCAAGGAAGCGGTCCCGAATTTCTGCCAACGGAGCGTGCGTCTCACATTCAAGGAGAGCGTGCACCTCATCTTCAATGGACACCCGACAAAACCTGCACAAACGTGCCTCGCGAGGAATTGGCAGCCTATACAGAGTCCGGTATCTCAAGCGTTCCACGCTAAGGTTGTGGTCGCTGAGCAAAAGGCGAGTGATGGCTTTTCGGTGAGCAGGAATGGGGACCATTGTCAGGTAGTGACGGCGACGGCGGGTTACGAGCGATGAGATCATCGTTCTGGTAAATCAACCATGTTCCCATGAGCGCTCACAGCATACTAAATTTTGACACATAGTGCGTAAGATGGCTCATGGCTTGCGATGTGTGTTGTCCCGAGTGCCTGTCGGAATGTTGATAGATGAGGGATCAAGTGCAATGGCTTCTTGTGCCTGCCTAAGGATTGCTCATCGCTGCTATCTAAATAGGCTGCATATTCATTTCAATGGGAGTCGGCCAATAGAAAAAACCGTAAGATAAGCTCTGTAGTTTCTCGAAAGGGATTCATTCGACGCTGTCGCTATGTGTTGCCGATTTCTTGGGTATTTATATAAATGGTTAACTTCAGGTCTGTCATTTCGACACCGGGGACTCGCGAGGGCGACTGACAAGGCCCGCTTCCTGTCCGGAGAGACCCACAATCTTGGCACTGGCCGGCGACAGTGACTCCCACTCCAATGCTAGGTTTACTTTCGCCTGCGAGGCTACTGAGCAACCCAGTTCAGCTTTCGGTCCAGCCAAGCGACTCCACCGCACAGTCCGGCTCGTCCACACCATCCCACTGCGCTACGACTCCGCGCGCGACATTCAACACCTGCGGCGTCGCGTTCTTCGGCGCGGCCTTGAGGCTGCTCATTCCGGCGCTCTCCGAGGGAAGCGTGAGGGCGGGGCTGACGAGCTTGACTTCGATCTGCGAGTTCTGCGACGTCGGGATCTGATCGATGATCTTGAGGCGGTCGATTGTGATGCCCTTGGTGTTGAACACCGTGACGCGCTGCGAGAAGACGTAGTTGGCGCTCTTGGTGTAGAAGCCAGACTGCGTGAGCTTCTTGATGACGGGATGGTATGTGATTCGGATCGAAGGGTCAACGCTAAGGAAGAGGTGAATAAAGGTAGGCGAGCAAGAACAAAAAAATCCGCACCCCAGAGGGCAGTCGAAGTTTTCGTTGGGGCTCACTGCCGGGATTTGAGCGCGATATGAAGCTTCCGTCGACATAAACGCTGGCTGTGCCGCTCAGCAACGTGTATTCCGAGGCATTGGTGATTCTCGCCTGTGCAGCAAGACATCAGTCGGACTACCTCAATAACACAGAATAAGGGACGCCTACGTTTATGTGGGCCTTGGTGTCCGCTTTCGGGACGCATACCCAGGACATCTCTGCCTTCAGGCTGAGTTGCACAATGGTGAAGTTGTGCGCCTCGCCGTCGCTCGGGATGGATACCAGGCCCGGTACACGGAAGGTTGCGCTGAAATTCCCCTTGGACGAGACGGACGCACCCCGGACTTCATTGAGCTCGGTATTGGGCACGTCCTCGCGACATGTCAGAAGGCACCGCCATCATATATTCATCTATTTCCCTCGGCGCTAGTGCTCGGCTTACTCTTCCTGAGTCCAACGAATCGATCGACGTCCAGGTTCCACGGGGACAATTGGGGACCGAGTCCGAAGGTTGGGGTCGAGGTTTCGAGCGTCAGCGGTACGTCGTCCCACGACTTTGAAAATCATGAACAAACCGAATGTAGAAAACAGAGGTCACCTACCTCTCCGGTATTCTGTGTTATCGCCTTATAAATGAGATTTATAGGATCCTCCTTGGTGCTCATATCGACGCGAAGATCATAGAATGCTGTCCATGTCGCCCGAGGCACAGCTGCAAGAACATTAACGACGTTGTCGAAGGAAAGAATCAGGGGAAGAGAAGGCGAACCATAAATGAGGGCAATTTCGACATCCCCTTCTGCCTGCGCAAACACACCGATCGCAGCTTTGACGCGCAGTTTGTTGTTTTTGTGAGCAACTGCGATACGATCTCTCTCGAACGAAAAGTCGGCGTCAATTTTGCGTAGTTGTTCCGTTAGATCACTCTTTTTGGCGTCCAGTTTTTCGCCAGTAGAGTCGTAGTTATCCATGACGCTCTCCAGCTTCGAGACGTCGAGATGCTCAGCAGTCAAGGAGCTCAGGTACTGCTCAAGGGAAGCGATCGACTTCTGGCACCGCGCAAGGGCGTTTGCCGTCTTCTCTCTCTTGTTCAACAGGGCAGTGAGCTCGGGAGAGGATGTCGGGATATATTCCTCTTTTGCTGTAGACACTGTTACATCATGAATAGTTGCTGCACCCCGTCCTTCGACTCTGAAACACTCAGCGTCGCAAAATTACGAGCAAAGAATAACAATTGGGCTCACCTGAGGGATTCCGCCTCCAATACGTTCGGCAATCCTGAGATATTCACTTGGTTCTGACCAGTCTTCACGGAGAACTTGTAGAGTCGAGTGATTTCCGCGCGGCTGGAGTACAAGCTAACGCCAATGATCTTGCTGTCCGAGACAGACTGTAGTTCAATGGAAACGGTGGGCTCAAAAGCAGGTGGATGTTCGGCGGTCATGATGAAAGGAGGTGTTGTTAGGTGCACAAGACAACCCTGCATTTAAAGGTGATCCAGCGACAATTTTCCCTCGAAAATCCATGCGTGAGTAACTGCGACGCAGTTGTGTCACCTGGCCCAAAAGCTGTTGAAAAGCTGTTGAATGGTTGTCAGGGACGGCCGTCGGCCTGGGCCTGGAGTATTATTGCAGCAAAATTTGCCCAAGAACTCGGACGGAAAGGCAATTGAACACCGACCGCTGGTTGGTGATAGAAGCAGTATGATCATTTTCGTTTATTTTGCTGTATTTTGCGGTGTATTCTTTCGAAGCCTACGCACTTTGTCCTGACCAACCACCCAGGTCCACTGTCTTCATCCTCGACGGCTAGGCTTATCTTTCCAGAATCGATGCCATTACTTTTCTTCACAGCTTGCAACCCTTTCGCCCGTCTGTTCTTCTCTCATGCCATCTTCTGAACATATCGCTCGCGCCCTCGGCGCAGACGCAGAAGAGTCTGACTGGCGACTACTTTAGCTAGGTTACAAATCTGAGTTTCGACGGCGGGAGATGCACATTCAATGTTGCCCTCTTCTTCCCCGACGCCACCGTCCTCTTACGGGCGAGCCCATCGGGTACCAAAGATATCCGGACTCGTCTTCTCCCCGCTTTAGTCTCTCTCTAGACTGACATCTCTAGACAGACTGACACTCGTAACATCGCTAAAGTTTTCTTCGCCTCCCTCCCAGCCCAATTAAATCCGGACGAGGCGTCTCTGATGCCGACCAATTTTCCCCTTGCATTTCCCATTTCTTTCCAGGCACCCGGGGCGGAGGTGGATGCGGATATGGATGCGGACGAAAGGCCGCACGCGCACATGCACGCGGCGAAGCACGCCGTGGCCGCACCCGCGCCCCTTGGGGTCCACTGCGGGCACGTACGCATTTAGAAAGGTCGGGCTCGTGGCCCGTCCGCTCGGGTTGAGATCTGCACACTCGCACCAGCATTCCCATTCACAGAGCAGGTGCAGGAGTCGGAGCAGGAGCAGGAGCCCGGGCCCTCGCAAGCCGGAGGACACCACAGTTTCCCGCCTCTGGGGCTGCTGCTCCAGCCTGGGATCGGGATCGAGCTAGGGCTCCCGCTGGAGAAGAGGGGCGGGGGTTTGGTGTTAATCAACGCTAACTCACAAAGTCTGCGGGGGTGTGGCCTCGAAGGTGGGCGTAGAGGAGGACCAAAGATGGCGCGCGTCCGAATGAGGGCGAGGGCGAGGGCGGGGGCGGGGGCGATGAGGATGGGGGTGTCGCTCCTCCTGTCGCCTGAAATGGGCGGTCTGGGTGCGGGGAGCACGTCGCCAGGCGCGTGGCGCGGAACCGCAGTTTGAGCGGGATGGGAATGATGTGAGTGTCGGTGTCCGGGTGGTCTTTCTCCTTCTGAGTGATTGTGACCTGAGCTGACGGCGACACTGCAGGTCCAAAACCGCATCCATTCGTTCCGTCTCGGATGAATTCGCAACTCATCCACTCGTGTACTCACTCTCGGATTCCCCCCGGCCCCCATCCATCTCTCGCTCCCTGTTCGGTCTCGGAATTTGCCAAGGTCTTGAATCTTTCTTATCTGCCACGTATATATTTCTGCTCTTGGCCCGCTGCATCATGATACCCGTGTCTATCCATCTATTTTATTGGCTTCGTCGCCCACCGACCCCCCATTGTATGTGATCCATTGTTCTCCTTAGTTTCATTTTAGTTCTAGTAGGACGATGAAAGTCGTTGAAACCTCGCCTTTGCTGAAAATAAGCTGTGAATGTACTTGCCTAAATAGGCACAATCGCAAGGGCGCTTAAAGCATCAACGACGAGCGTTTAAAAGGTCTCTTTCTGACACGACCATGCCAGACGCGGAGAAAGTCGACAGTGCTTGGATAGGTGCGCTCTCGTTGGGACGTTGAGGAACACGGCTTACACAACTCTTATAGCCCCCGATCCCGATGAAGAGGCTGCGGCTGCGAAACTTTGGGCAGTCTATGTTTCCGAAGCCGAGAAGTATGACAGGTCGCTGGTAGAAAGCTGGAAAAGAGACATGGAGGGAATGCTCATATTCGCGAGTGTTTTATATTCGATCAATATTGATATCTGACTGCTGGAAATTTTCAATAAGGCGGGTCTTTTCTCCGCCAGTCTCACAGCTTTTATCATTGAGAGCTACAAGACTCTAGTCCCCGACTCTGGCGACTCTACCATCCAGCTCTTGTTCCAAATTTCGCAGCAGTTGGCAGCAGCAGCAAATGGGAGCACCTTCGAGTTACCAGCACCTGCTCACTTCTCCCCATCGGCATCGTCGCTCGTCTGTAACGCGCTGTGGTTCATCAGCCTCGCTCTGAGTCTGACTTGTGCTCTCATCGCAAACCCTCCTCGAGCAATGGGCACGCGATTTTTTGCACAGGGCGACATGCGCACTGCCCCTGTTATCCGCGCCCGCATTTACTCGTATTTATATTACGGGCTGAAGCGGTTTCACATGCACACCGTCGTCGACGTTATCCCACTGCTCCTGCATGCATCCTTAGTTTTCTTCTTTGCAGGTCTCGTCGCCTTCTCATACCCATCAATTCGCCATCGCGGCCGTGTCCGCCGCGCTTCTGGCCGCTATGATGGCTGGTCTACTTCCTGCTCACACTCCTTCCTTTGTGGCATCTCGACTGTCCCTATCGCACTCCACTCTCGACCGCATTTTGGCGCATCTCCCAGAGTGTCCTGGCGATCTGGAGCCAGCGTCATAGGCTGATGAACGATGCCGCCGGGAGCGGTAGACGATGCGCCAGATACGTCAGACTCTTCGTCGACGGAAACCATGGTCGAAGCAATGGCTCACCGGGCGATGGAGCTATCGCCTGCCCACACCGCTCGAGATTCTCGGGCACTCGTGTGGACAGTCAAGTCTTTGGCGGACGACACCGAGCTGGAACCATTTATCGAGGCAATTCCAGACGTCTTATGGGGGCCATCACACAGGCGCTATGCGTACGAGGGTCACATTCAGAAGCTGATGCGGAACCCAGACCTGCTGTTACAGTCTCGAATCTCCGGTCTTCTCGACAGCTGTTTCCACTGGCCTGCTGTCCGAAGAAGGCATTAGACGGCGTCAAATCACCTGCTATAAGGCTTTGTGGGCTATAGCAAGCATACAGACTGTTCCTCAGTCTCTGAGTGACCTTCTGCCTCTGGATTTCTTTCAATTGTACCGTCACCGGTATATCTACCCAGAAGAAATAACCATTCTACATTATTCTGTCTCTGCGACGGCGCTGATGGACCGGAGCACATTTTCCTGTACAAACAGTCGCATTGCCACCCTTCGAAAAGCCCTCGAGGAAGACGTCAAGGAGGGCCGTCGTCCAAATTTTCAGCCTCTCAAAAGCTACGTGGAATCGGTGCAGTGGATCAACTTCCCCTTTGACATCCTAATGGGCAACCTTCGGGCATATTTTGATATGCCGGACCTTAATGACAATCCTCCTCCCTCTTATCCCTGGTTCCAGATTGGTTCAGGCGATCGAGAGCTTTTCCACCAAGACTCCCTATAAAATCATGTTCAATTACCTTGTCATTTAGCCTCACTCCAATCTCCTCCATATCGCTGGCCGGAAACACAGCGGGAATCTCCGTGGATTCTTCGGTCCCATTCTCAGTTTTCAAAGATGACTTATTGGACGCACTGGAAAAGGTTGTGTACTCATTCATCCCGATAGTTGGACTTCCCCTACGGAGGAATGGATTGACAAACTCGTGGCAAGGCTGTTTTCTTTCTGGCAGTCAGATAAGTGGACACCAATACCAGATGCTCTCATTCACTACATAAATGAACGGAAGCCGGACAGCGTCGTACGAAACCTCTTGACCTTCCAAGATTATAACCTGTGGTACGCCCTCCCGTGACCCTGTCCACTCGACCATCTGGAGTCGATCCTTCCCGCAAACTTGTCGCGGATGAGATGTACGAGGACAAGTGATGACGGCCCTGTGGCGTGCCGCTTGCCTGGGATACGGAGCTTCGCTAGAACAGTACCAAACTGTTCTCGAAGCGGTCACCAGTGTCAGCCCCTCTGAATCACCCTTGACTTTCTCAGTTGTCGCCGTTATCAAAACATTGATTGTCGGTAGTCTCAATGTCTTACCAGATCCACTCCAGCATTCATTGCTGCCCACAGAAACAGCGACCCTGGTTACCCCCGACAGCTTCGAGACCTCCCAGCAAATCATTTACGATCACATTGCGGAGGCAAAAATGCTCTTCTTGCAGAATTCCTCGACAGATGCAGTGCCGACTTTACGCCTTACAAAGCAGTCGAGACCATCTATTACATAGGCAACAGTGTCGTGCCTCGAGGAGCTGTTCACGAAATTCACCAGCTTCGACTTGCAGACAGCTTTTACGGGCGTCAGGCGTATATCCAATCAGACAATCAACATGACCTCGAAGTGCTGGCGGCCGCGATAAGCAGCGGGATATTTGAACTTTATGCAGGACTCGCTGATTCCGATTCAAATCTGGGTCAGTTCGAGCGCGGTACCCGTGGCTCGAGATTCCAATCGCTCGAGGTAAAATCAAGGACACCTTGGTGAAATTCATGACAGTCTACTTTTCAGCGAACGCGGCATCCTCCGCCCCACTCCTTGCGCGTATGGAATTGATCATAGCGGACTGGATAATTTACATGATAAAAATTACTAGATGAATGTGGATGAGCTTAAAATGCTTCTGCAGACTGAGTTCCACCCAAATGCTCCAAAAAGAAAAGGAAAAAAGAAGCTACATACTAGATGAATAATTGTAAATTCATTTAAGTTAATTGTACAATCAAGCTGCAACTGAAGGGGACAGACACTGAACACTGCTGTCAGCTCTAAAAAAAACCTACTTATTCGACCCAGAAAGACTCGCGCTCTGGAGCCAGATAACGAGACGCGTTCCTCCTCCAGCTATTGATCAATTTAAATTGTTCTGTGTCGAGATCCACTGATTTTCGAAATTGATAATGGGACGTCAGAGTCCGGAGGCGCTTCATTGGAGTTTAAGAGTGTTGTGCCGCCCAGGAGCTGCTTTCGACTCGCGCGGTCCTTCTGCTGTGTTTGCCGGACATTACAATGGCACCGGATGTCTATCTTGTAGAAATATAAACAATTTCATTTTGATGGTCAAGAAGAACCACTTCCTATAGATATTTTGGCGACGAGGATGGGGGGTGTCGCTCCTCCTGTCACCGACGTGGGCGGTCTGGGTGCGGTTGCGCGTGACGGGAGCACGCCGCCAGGCGCGTGGCGTGGAGCCGCAGTTTGAGCGGGATGGGAACAATGTGAGTGTCGGTGTCTGGGAATATTGTCATTGTTGGTTGCCCATTCTGAGTGATTGTAGCCTGGGCTGACGGTGACGCTGTGAAGGCTCAAATCGCATACAAATCGCATCCAATTGTTGTACAGCTGTGAATGTACCTGCCTAAATAGACAAGATGCAAAGACGCTTAACAACAAGCAACAGGTCTCTCAGTGGGAGCTACAACATGCGAGGTACGAGCACTAAATTTGTTATAGTGTCTGTCTATGAGAGACTAGTGGGAGCCTACAAACATCTTCTCTGATCACGTACATGGATAGTCTCGTTCCCAGCCGTACTATAGGGCAGTGGGCTCGCTGTGCTCGCAGACAGAGCAATCAGTTATCTAGCCGAACCGGAACTCTCGGAAATTGTTCCGAGGTAGAAGAGATTTAATGGGGGCCATCTGTGACACGTTCGGGTATGTCCCCCCGCTAGGCTCGAAACCAGCCTGTCTTTTGAAACTTAGTTGTGTCAATAGGATTCATAGACAGACGGTCACCGGTCTAGCCTGACGCGGTGCACTGTGTGCCCAAATGTGCTACTCATTCAAACATGCCCAGGTTGTAGCGTACATGAACGGTGCGGAGGCTGGAGAGCCGAAAAGGATTCCGTCCGCCGGGGCATGACTTCAGCACGGAGAAACATTGGGCGCGCAGTTTCGGGAACGGGACCTGTACGAAGGCGGCAATGATTGTAAGGCGCACAAGACGGCAAACTCTGAAGAGATGACACCAGGCGGGGTCTCTCAAGGAATGGCGGATGACGATTGGGGGGCACTAAAAGATCGGAGTAGGCCGGAAGCACTGCACTTGAACTTGACTTGAACCCAAAGCATAAATTAAAGCGCAAATACACAGTAAAATAAAATATCGAAATATCGGGGTGGCGGTGAGCGGGCGGGCGGTGAGCAGTATATTATTCGCGCGGTCCACAGGCGAACAGCGAGTTTACGGAAGACATACATGCAGCTCGGATCATCCGGATGCCATCACGGTCTGTTCCGAAGCTACCCGAGCTGTCATGCAGTACGCGTGGATCTTTGGTCTTTCCTTTCATCTCGCTCAACGGCCTGGACTCGAAATTGGCAGAGATCATGTCCTACCATACCGGCTTGGATACGGAAACGTCGGTTATCGATACCCATCAGACACAGCCTCTAATAAGTACGCTGGGCGACTGTGTGAGGCTCGAACTCTGCCAGTATTCTGAGAGTTCTGAGGCTGCCTGTGGATTTCAATTGCTCCAGTCTCTCAAGTCGGGGACCGGCCTTCTTTGCTAGCAGGGTAGGCTTTCGCACATAGCTAATTAGTGTCAGACCCTGCGCGCAGATCTTTATCCAATTGCAAGTTGGAACTTGGCGTGCCTGCTTGCCTTAATCTCCCTTGATAATGTCAGTGGCGGCGTTTGACATACTAGAATGCTGATAGTCGAGGCGCCTTATACATGTAGATCACACTTGTTCCTGGATTTTATTCACGTCGATATTATATCATACGCCGGTTTGGGGACAAGCGACAACGCGCGCTATACTTATAACGGCCGTCCTCACATCTCCTTTATTTCCTGTTCCATACCTTCCAATCCCCCGCCACTATGCGATTCGCGGTTACGTTGGCGATCCTCGCCCTCACTTCCCTGGTTTCCGCCGACTCCGGCATATTTGCACCCAATGGCGAGGTCCTTCCTAGTCCAACGCGGCGGGCTGTGGAAGGAAGATCAGGTGCTCCCAGGGGACGGGATTTGGACTCGAGATCCGTAGGTGCAAAGGGCGGCCTGGAGAAGAAACAGACCAACTTTGAGCGCATGCGGCGCGGGTTGCCTCCTCTCCCGCCGGCACGGTTCGCCAATTTAAAACGACGTTCGTCCATTCCACCACTTTCTCGGTCTCTATCTGAAATCCAATTTTGTTTAATCCGCAGCACGTCCATCTCCGGCGCCCTGTGCCCCACTCTCCAGGTAAGTACGAACTTTGTTTACTGTTCGATTATTCCCGTTCCCCGTCATTTTATCTTGCCTGCGCCAGCACCTCGGGGTACATCAAGCTCACCCACACCGCTGACCAAAAACCCGCCGGATATCTCAGCAGCGTATTTGACGAGCAGAACTCTTACACACTCACGACCGACCCCACGCTGGCGCTGACCATCGAGCTGCCCTCGCTGTCGCCGTTCCACGGGCCGTTCGGCATTAGCGCGCTCGATGGCGACGGCCCGGCGATGGGGTACACGCCTGTCGGGGCGGTGGGTGGGAGCGGGGGTATAAGTTCGGGGTGGGGAAAATCGGGTGAGTAGTGGGACTACCACCGACTTTCAACTGTGTATTCTGACATTGGCATTATTTTATCGTAGATACGCTTACTTGGCGGGTACGGGAGCATGTGAGTTCCTGCCACCCTTCTTCCGAATCTAATCTAACAATCATATGATGCGTTTCGCAGCCCCAGCGAATACACCTCCCACCTCCGGCGCCGGCACAAGCCTCTCCTCGCTTGGTTATAACGCACCGTCAGAAAGCACGATCTGGGCCTTGGACTGCAGGACGCTAGAGGTTAGCGCGCAGTGGACGAATGATGATTTGTGTGCGTTTCAGGTTCCTGTTCCTGTTCACGTCTATTTTATATACATTTGCGTTGCTCCTGGGTCTGCTTCCGTACACTTGCGCGCGCGTGCTGGAAAATTGCCATGCTGACAACCACACAGCCCAGCCTGCAACGACGATCTTTCACGATCCCCTCGTCGACTTCCTCGGCATCACCGCTGACCTGAAGACGTTCAATGCGGGCTTCCCGGGCGAAGGCGCGGTGGAAATGGTACGTCGCTCCCTACCGATATGTTGTCCAACTCAACAGACGACGGGATACATCCGCTGGCTTACTTTGTTTTGGTGCAGACGTTCACTTTCGCTCCGGTTATCCCTGTGTGAATGTGAAGAATTGGAAGGTTTTCATTCGGAGTCTGATGTTTGAACCCCATAGACATTTTGGTACACTTACGCTTACTACGTTAACACTTCATGATCAACCTACGTATCCAACTCGTTCTTTTTTTATATAGTTTAAATAAGATATAATCCTTGACATTAATAAGTAGACTCCGAGTCGCTGCTTTTTATTCTGAACACAACATCTCACGGGTAACCGTGGCCGATTCATATATGAAACTCCAGCCTCCCCCAGAGGGCGTTCTATCCAACAAAAGCGGCAATCATGTATCATGCTTCTAATGAGTCCGGAGACTCCGCGATATTTCCGCAGGCAGAGCGGCACAAGAGTTTCCTATTAGCTGGTTCAGGTTCATGTTCCTCTGTGCTTGCTCAGCTGTTTTAGTCCCTTATAAACAAATGCTACAACAATATGATGCTTGTACCTCGCATGTTGTACTCTGTTGAAAAAGTTAATGCCGCGATCGCTGGCTGCCTTATTACAAATCATAGATTTTCCCGGGTGACAATAAGTATTTATGAGGGTATCTTTACAAATTCGAGTGTTTCGTAGGCTTGGATGAGCAGACTCTCCAGCGAACTCATGATGGTAGAGTTGAAAAGAGCAATGCCGTATTTGATGGTCGGCACTCGGAAAAAGACACGATATCGGATAATGGTTTTCAAGGAAACAGACGCCACAGATGCATTAGAAGCTAGCAATTCACTGGAGAAGGATCTAAATACTTTTCTTTCTTGAAGTTACTGGAAGGGGCCATCGGAAGCGCGAACCGTGAATGCAATTTCAAACTCCGACGATTTGCTCTCGGCACAGAGTTCAAGTTGCGGTTACGTAAATTACAACCTTGTTTCAAGTTCAACGGTTCTTCCTCGAGCAGCAAACTCCAGCCCGGTGTGTTTCACACCGATGCCATTGATCGCATTCAAGGTTGATTCTGGGCGGATCAAGTACGCGGACTGGTTGCCTGAGTAGAGTAATCCAAATTGACCAACTTTCCGGCTAGCCGGTCACATGACTCAGTTGGCACGACATATAATTCGATCTTGTTCACGTTGTTCTGAATTTCAGGATTCTCTTTTCCACCATGCCGCTTCCCCCAGGAATCTTTTATCTCGCTAAGCAGCTCCCCCGGATCCTTGCACCCCCTCTCGTCGTTTACGGTTCGAAGCTGGTCGCCGAGCTGCGTTTCGGTATCACAGTTTCCACATGGTTTACCGCTATTGCTTGCGTGCTCAGCGGTCCTGCGCTATTCACGGTCATCGTGCAGTATCGAGACTATCAAATCCGCTGTCAGGCCGCTGCCCACGGCGCGGTCATGGCCCCCAATCTCACCGGCTCCATTATTGGTGGTATACTCAGGTTCTTCGCAAATACCGAGAATTTTATCCGGGTAAGCTGCTACCTGAATCAAGGGTGGGGCCTCTTACCCAGACCGTCGTAGGCGAAGGCCTAGCTGTCCTTGGGCAGGAAATCGGATATACATTCACCCTGCGTTTTTTGGGTCAAAACAGTGTCCGTGGGCAACAGGAGCTTGCTAGATAGGCTGCTGATTTCTCTCAGATAATCACCGCTGAGCCGGAGAACATCAAATCTATACTAGCAACCGAATTCAACGGTTTCGAGAAAGGGCCCGAATGGCGGGGGATTATGGACCCGTTGTTGGGAACGGGAGTGTTCGCAGCTGATGGCAAATTCTCTTTCGTAACTCACGTATGAATTAGTCTGATTTTGCATCGCACAGGGACTTGTGGAAGTAGGTCATGAAATCTGTCATAGATGGGATTCTAACACTACGCATTGTTTAACCAGGTTCCACCGCCATATGACTCGTCCATTTTTCCACCGCGAGCGCATCAGCGACTTCGACCTGTTCGACCTTCACGCGGAGAATGCCATCGACAGTTCAAGGTTCGCCTCCGCGAGGGCTACGCCGCGGACTTCCAGGTCTGCTTTTCTAACCCTGCCCGTACTCTATGTTCTGATACCTGGCTAGGATATGGTCGCTCGTTTCACGATGGACACCGCCACGTCCTTTCTCTTCGGGCAAGACGTCCGCAGCCTCGACGCAGGCCTGCCGTACCCGGACAATGCTGTGGCCGGCCGGCCCGGAACCTCCCCGCAGCGCACCCCTCGAGCGCATTCGCGACCGCGTTCCAGGATGCGCAGACGATCACGTCGCTGCGCGCGCGCCTCGGCGCGCACTGGCCCCTCGCGGAGTTCTGGGACGACAAACTCGCCAAGCCGATGGGTGTCGTGCGCGGTTTCCTCGATCCGCTTCTAAAGAGGCTGTTGCGAAGAAGCGCGCGATGGCGATGGCGCCCGAAAACGAAAAGACGAATGAAAAAGAGCTGGGCGACCGCCAGGTGCAGGAGGGCGAGACACTGCTGGATCATCTGGTCAACTACACGGACGGTTGTGCTTGTGCTCCTGTTCACATCCTTCGGTGGAACCATTTGATTACGATTACGATTTTGAATTTCTTTCCGGTAGACCACACCATCCTCCGGGACGAGATCCTCAACATTACCGCTGCTGGGCGGGATACCGTGCGTAGTACACTCTTCCTTTCCAATGGCAATGTGCGCACTGTGATTGAGCAGCTGATTAAGATGTTGTATTCAGACCGCCAGCCTGCTCACGTTTACGGTGTACATGCTCGCGGAGCACCCCGACATTCTGGCCAAGCTCCGCGAGGAGATCCTGCGCGTGGTGGGGCCAACGCAGCGCCCGACGTCCGACAATTTCAGGGATATGAAGTATTTGAGGGTGCGTACATACGCTCGAATGCATGCGCATTGGCCAGCGACATTTCTCACCTGAGCCTTGTCATATTAATTACTTCTCTATTCCTTCAGGCTGTGCTGAACGGTACGTCGTGTGCAAGAGCATGAAAACCACGTCCTACACACGTACTCATCCGCAACAGAAACCCTCCGACTCTACACCCCTGTGTACGTCGTCTGTCTAGCTCCTGCTCCTGGGTTGAACCAAACTAATAATTATGATATATTTATATTACAGTCCGTTCAACGTTAGGTATTTGATAATTTTTGTCCCTGCTGTCTTCCGGCGTGGTTCTGACGACTGGGTAAACCAGGACCTCCACCCAGCCGACGCTTTTCCGCGCTAGCGACGGCCCTGCCGGGCCGCCGTTTTACATCCCCAGCGGCACGCGGTGTATTTTCAGCACGATCCTCATGCACCGGCGCGCGGACCTCTGGGGGCCCGATGCGTTAGAGTTCGACCCGGAGCGGTTCTTGGATGAAAGGCTGCACACGTACTGTGCGTTTCTCTCTCTTATCCTCAACTTTGAACTCGAGTAGTACGCTGACTGAGAGACGCTGCAGTGACGCCCAACCCGTTTATCTTCCTCCCGTTCAATGCCGGCCCGCGCATCTGCCTCGGACAACAGGTGCGTCTGCGGCTGTAGTTGACATCGCAATTTTTACATATCCTACCGCACGTAGTTCGCCTACCACGAAACGTCGTTCTTCCTCGTCCGCCTCATGCAGAACTTCCGCAGCGTGTCGCTCGCGCCGGACGCCCAGCCGCCCGCCGCCCGCCCGCCCGCCGTGTGGAAGGCGGACGATAAGTCTGGGTGGAAGGCGCGCGAGAAGATCAGGCCGCGCTCGCACCTGACCATGTTCGTTTTCGTAAGTGCATTCCCTGTGTAGTATAGAGGAAGCATAATTCTGATTTATATACAGGGAGGATTGTGGGTGAGGATGGAGGAGACAGAGACGAGTACGGTGGGGGTTTGATTGTAAGACCCCACGCAAGATGATGGAACGGTGAGAGACACTGCATGCGCTCCCAAGTCCATTATATAATTCATATTTATGTGAGTGAACTGAGGTACATACTTATCAACGGTCCCGGCCCCGTCCTTCAGGATCAAAAGACCTTTGTTGCCCGGGATGAACAGAGGAAACTGGAAACGTCGATTGGGGTGAGGGAGTCGGCCCAGTTCCCACCCTTTCTGCCACATATGGCGGCCAACCTCCGGAAGACCGCGCCTTAAGCGATTCACTTCTTCAATTCTCTGCCGGCAGCTACTTTACTTCTCCAACCTCAACGTGGAGTACTTTCGGTCTCAGCTCGCAGAAATTAATGCTGGTTCACATTGGATTGCGGGATCACCTCAATTGAAGGTCTTGTCGTCGCCTTTGTTACGGGCCTTACCTTCCGGGATGTCGGTAAAACCGCTCATAGGTTCACTAGTTGTACGCACTACAATCTGGTTTAATGAGTCAAATGACCCTTGGTTCAAAGGCTGTCTCGTAGACAGACGCTTCAACAATTGATGTTGTGTTTCCGACAAATAACTAGTACTCCGATCCTTTTTCTCATAAATTCACCCATTGATTGACATTCCAGAACTCTTCCAGCAGTACCTCGTCATTTCTTTATTAGGCCTTTAGGGACCAACGATAGCCCTCACGAGAGCGGGATCACTGAGGTTGAGCACCCGGTGAAGCAGTGGTTCGAGCCTGTACAACTCGAGGAGAAGGTTCTGAGATGTGGAGTATTATTCGGGCGTCCAAGTTGCCGGGTTGCTGTGTCTCCAGCTGAATTTTAGCACTGTCCAACAAATTTCATCAATTGACTCTCGATTGTTACTTACATTGTGTTTGCCTCCTCAGGCTTTCATGTACCTAATTCCCTAATCAACTCCTGGCTATGCCAAAACGCACAATGCTCCAGCAACTCGCTGTTCACAGCCTCCATCCCTACCTGCCCAGGGTGCAGAAGTATGCGTGGGCTACCTTTTGTACCGGCCCTCTGCAGATAAATGTCAGGATCAATCTTCGCCGGTCGAGTTTAAAAGAAATAATGGACAACGCACTTGCCACACTGGTGACCCCGCCGCTTTCGGCACCCCGTCCGTCGCAAAGCTCGTCCAATACGCGCGCATCGAGGTCGCGAGCTGATCATCGAGCGGGTCGAATAACTCAACGAGGTTGTAGAACATCTGCAGCTCGGCGGCGTGGTCCGAGCCTAGGATCGGATTGTCCCAGCTGTAAAGGCAAGTTCAACAACAAAAATGAACGGCAGGAGTAGCTTCGAGCAAGGAATGCGCAAGGGAAAGGAAGGGATGGAGCGAGAAGGACACGCACTGATATCCAAACGAAGGCACCCCGGCGTCATGCAACGACCCCGTAATCAAGAGCGCCGTGCATATAAACCGCATCTCCCCGTACATCTGCTGCCCCTGCAGACTGAAGTTCGCGAAATCGGCCTCGGGATAAAGGTTACCGCTCGTCGCGCGAGAGAATGTCGCGGGCGTGAGACCGAGCCACTGCCCAGCAAGGAAGTTGAACACAGTGGTCTCGGTGGCGTTGGGCTCGGAGGTGTTTGCAGCGGGATTGTGCAGCTCGGCGGACCAGTGCGAGCCTTCGTTCGTGTTGGAGCTGCGCGATTTCCGAGTTGGTTTGAAATTTAAAATATTGAGGATGATAGACAGCAACGGAAACGGAGACTACACTCACCCGAAAAACACCGGAACGTGTATAAATTTCCCAGTCTGAAATGCCTCCACCGGTCGCGAGGTAATGAACGACCCATCGAAAATCGGTCCGAACGGGAACAGCGCTGACGAGAGATTCGCGAGCGTCGCAGACCCTCCGAGCGCGAGGCTGTTAGTAGGGGCAGCGCGCAGGCAAGACATTGTGTTTGTGGCAGAACCGCATCCACTGTTGAGGTGAAATATAAATATCGTGGAAGTATGAGCGGTGTGAGTGGTACGCACGCGAGTCCAGCAAACTGCACAAACAAATCCTCGAGAAACGAATCTGTGTTGGAAGGCATGAAGAGTGCGGGCGGACTGTCGCCCATGACACGATGGAAGACATGTTTGTCTTGACCACCCTGAGCGATGAGCTGCAATAATTCAAGGCCAAGTTCTCAAGTTCAAGTTCAAGTAGAAAAAGAGACTTACATGGTACATCGTCGACCCCGCGCCTGCGGATTGGCCCCATATCGTTACTTGTCTGGACACAACCATGAGAACAAGCAGAAACAGATGGCCAGGAGAAGAAAGCGCACCCCGGATCCCCGCCAAATTTACTGATGTAGCGCTGCACCCATTCCAGGGCGGCACGCTACGATATCCAGCCTGAGTTGGTGGACGGGATCGACCAAAAAAAAGGGCACGTACTTGATCCCACAGTCCTGCATTCAATAACCCATCTCGCGCGACCTCGCTTCCCGCTAATACATTCAATCACGATCAGCAAATCACTCTCAAGATGCGAGACAAGACCGGAAGACAGGAAGAATGACGAGAACAAGCAAGTTGGGTTTACCTAGGAACCCAAACTGTCCCAACCGATATTGGAATGTAACAAAAATAAACGGCTTCGTGGCCCCTTGAATGAGCTTTTCCGGCGGGGCGCCGACGGCGCTGCCCGTTTCGAAGCCACCGCCTGTAGTGAGCGGGTTAGCTCTAACGCAACTTCGTGTGAGAAAGTAAGGCAAAGCGTACCGTGGAAGTATACCAGCACCGGAAGTTTGCTGGTGGCTTTTGTGTTGATGGGGATGAATACCTATGTGGTAAGCGTCAGTTTGAGGAACAAACCCAAATTTCAGAACAGTTACATTCCCAAACAGACAATCTTCACTCGTCGACCCTGGGACGGAGCTACGGGCGCTCGTCGGAATGCACGCCGGGCCATACTGCCGGCAAGTTGTAAGTCAACCAGGAAAATAGAGAATAAGAAGTGGATGAAGCACCTCAGAAGCGTTTACGTGACCGAGGTGCGTCGACGGCGGCGAGACGGGCGCACGCCAGCGCAGATCGCCGAGCGGCGGATCGGCGAAGGGCACGCCGCGAAAGTAGACGATGCCCGTCGAGGCGTTGGTTTGGCCGGTGAATGTTCCGTCTGTGAGTGGACATTACTCTATACATGCGCGGAACGGAAAAGATTGTGAATGAACAACGCACAGTCGAGAGTGACGGTGGAGAGTGGCGCAGCGACTGCGACTCGGAGAACTGTGGCCAGGAGGAGTCCAATTCCTAGTGTCGGCGCGAGCATCTTTTAGAGGAGAAGGGCGATTCGAGGGAGCGGGGTGGGTAATATATATAGACGGCGGTGCTCCGGTGACTGGTGAATTCGAAAAGAACATATCACCATACGTACACGGTCTCATGGTCGCGTTTGCCTCCATCTGGCCGCCGTAGAGAAGGTCTCGAAAGGAGGATGGGCGGCGTCGTCACGGTCAAGACACTTCAGGCGATGGTACACCTCATGCTGAATCTAAATTCTGAGCGAGGTGCGATGGTGGGCTGCGGCAGCAGGATCGCACTACGCAGGTCCGCCCCACACGTGGATTCCCACTCCCAGTCAGTCCAGGGAATGGAATATTCGAGGTGCCTGGTATGGGATATTTTCTCCCTTGAGGAGTGTCTGCTGACCGTTGTAGGGGATGGCGCAGTGACTCCATTTAAATTTTGAACTCCGTTCCATCTGAGGCCCGGCGAAAAGACTCGGGCCATCGCCGTTGCGGGCGCAAGGTATTTTATCTCACTCGGCCCAAGTAGAATCGAAATGCAGCCCTCGAGTAAAAGTTAAGCAAAGCAAGGGTGATCATGAAGTCAGGTGGCAAGAGCCAAAGTGAGATCAGGGGCAGTGCCATCTCTCGGCGGGAAGATGAGCCGCTGATGACATCAAGATGGTGCCGCCGATGCCGGCGCATGTTCGCATGCCGTTTCCTCGTTGGTCCCAGGGCAACGTGCGGAAGACAACTTACAGTGTTTATTACCTTCTCAGCCTTATACAATCCCGTTCGATAAATGAACCAGCGGCGGTCCTAGTTCATTTATTAATTGAATTTGGGAGCCGTGTACAACTCCTCTCCCCGCCGTCATGACAAACGATTGCAAGCCTCGGGGCGGTTTCGAATCCGACCTTGGATATTATTTCGCTAGTGCTTGGAGACTTGAAGCTCATCCAATCGAATTGAACAGGCTTAAAAATGAACTCTGAATTCGGGCCATTTGAATCATTAGGAGTTCCAGAATATGCATGAAATCAGCGGAGCTCAATCCAATAACACCAGACCTACATAGGTATATGTAATTACCAGCCCATCTGTCTTCAAGTCTGCCTAGATCTTTTCGACCGCAATCATAATCCTCGGCACCTCGCCTCCCAAATCTCCAAACGCGTACGTGAGGTTATAATACAGCAAGTCATTGATCGTGCCCACGCCGTACACCAGCGAGCGCGTCCCGTCGCTCACGACGTTGCCCGAAAGCGCCAAGCGCAGACCCGGCAGCGTCCCGGTCCCATTCGCCAGGAAGTCGGCAGGGAGCGATAGGTGTGGGAACCCGCCGAAGAGGAAGGTCATAACGCCGGACGTCAGCGTGGTGTTGAACGCCGTGGAGGGCGGGTACGCGATGGTGAGCCCCGTGCGGGAGGCAGAGGCAGAGATTGTGCCGCTCGTGGGGTACATCTGTTGTTTCAGGACATCAGCATGGATTATATAACAAAAACCATGGATGCGAACTGACGTTGAACCACGCCGTCTGCGTGCCGGTGCTCCAGATTATCGACGCGGGGACGTACGCAGCCTGGTTCGTCGCCGCGCCGCCGATGACCTTCTCGTCGGACGCGATCGCGCCGAGGCTCAGGCCCGGCGCGGTCCAGGAAGTGTAGTTGCGCGGGACGGCGGGGTTGTCCCACGGCGGGGATACCGCCTGCGCAGAGTACGCGTGGGTCCCGGAAAGACTTTGGAGCTGCTTGAGCACGGTAGCGGGGACGTACGGATCGTTGAACTTCGCGACGAGTGGCGTCCTGTGGGTGGTGGGAGTCAGCCGCGCGCCAGGGGTCAATATCTCTGTGGATGACGCACAGAACGTTCGCTGCACCGTCACCGAAGTGTTCAGAGCCGACGATGGGCTTGGGGAGCGGTGCTGTCCCGTCCTCAATCCACCGATCAACCCAGTGCTAGATCCCCGTAAGTTCAACTAACCTATCCACGAAAGACGCGACGTACATCTGCCCCCGAGAATGCCATAATAGGCACGCTGTTATCATTGAGTCGGGGGAAATGCGGGCGAGTAAATTAAATACCATATTATACCCATACGCGCGGTCCCACGGGCCACCGAGCGTATGCAGCGTTGGGTTGTAATACATGCCGATCGAAGTCCACGTCTTGGCGATGATATCCTTCGCGTGTTTCGCGATAGTTGAACCCTGGGGCATGTAACCCCACAGGGAGAGCGCGTATAGCGTCACGCCTGTGTACGTCCCGGAATTGAACTGCGTGTTATACAGAATACAATCGTTAATGAGCGAGGTGGCAACTTGGCACGGGAATAAAATGGAGTGGACAAAGGACACGCACCTCGGCGAGAGTGCCGTACAGATTGAAGTTCGCGACCGCCTCGGCAGCCCATTGGTCGCCCCAGTATGACATGTTGGCGTCGCCCATCATCTTACCGACGTATGTTGCCGCCATGACGCGCATGTACCTGCGCGCCGCACCCACCGGTACCGTCAGAAACCGATTTTCAGCGGAGCAGGAAAATCGACCAACCATGGGTTGCTATATATTGGATACACTGTGTGTATTTAGAACTGGATAAAAACGGGAGAGAGGCAGACGGGCGACGCACGGTTATCGCCGATGAAGCCACCGGCAGAGTATCCGTCGCCATTGAAGCCACCCACGCGATACCCGTCGCCAACAGTCGCGTTGTACATGCTCTGCTTTATGAGGGTTACGAGGCTCGGCTCCAATAGGTGTTGGAATTCCTCCATGATAATTATGAAGGACGTGCAGACGAAGAGGCCGACGTTCGTGTCGTAGGAGGTGTATAGCTATGGAATAAAATATGGATGTTGAGGGGAGGCATCGGGAAGGGAACGTACTCGCGGCGGGTACACAGCACCAGGGTCAGGTGCGCTCGGAGTTCCTAGTCCGGTGAGTAGAAATAGCGAAAATCGGGAAAGAGAAATGTGCACCTTTGAATGTGCCGTACCAGTTTGTGTTGGGATCGGTGAACTGATGAGGGTTAGGGAGGAATGGGCTGCATCGCAAGCCAGACCTGGAACGAAACACTGGAAAAATATTAGTGCCTTCCGAGAATAATGAGGCACACACGGCCTACACATCTTTAAGCATCGTGGACGCAGTATCCACGTCGCCGTTCCCGTTCCGCGCAAGCAATCCGACAGCATACCACGCGGAGTATCTCGGCGAGTTGAACTAGAATTGAAAAATCAGGAAACTGATTCGGCGATGAACTTGAACGGGTACTCACCAGGAATGGTGGGCTATAGTTTTCGTCGAGCGCATCCATGACATATTCGAAGACCTGGCGCTGCTTGTCTGACATCGTTTCCAGATACGAGGCGTTCGTGCCGTGTGTTCTAGCGAGGAGAGAGTCTGCAGAGACTGGCGCACCCGCATCGAGGGACAAAGAGGCAAGGCATCCGGGCAGCGCCGCGGCTACTGTCAAGAGGATCATCTTGGACAGCATCGGAAGCTGGAGAGCTGGCTAATGGTGAATTTTTAAAGCATTGTTCATGTGATGAAATCATTATGATGGTGAATTTCAAGAAGAATGTTCATGTGATGAAATGATGCGCTTTCGGGCCGCCCTTGACGTCGATGCTGTAATGGTTCAACCGCACAAAATGGAAGTAAATTAGCTAGGAATTACCAAGGTCTATCTTTGTCGCAAAAAATAAGAGGGTGGTACATCAGACGTTTCAACGATGATACCTCGCATGTTGAATATCTGAGTCTTTGGGTTGCAATTTTCCATTTGAGCGTAGCCCGTTCCACGGGCAAGCAGGACGTTGAGTTTTTTTTTAAAACTGGTTGGATTGAAGCTCAACCTGAACCTTGTTTGGGATAACTGACATATGGCCGGATAACCCGGTCCGGCACGAGGGGTGAGAAGCAGCTTCCAGATAAGGAAGGAGGAGGGAGGCCTCGAAAAACTTGTAGGTAATATTTCCCTTGTATTTCCTTGATATTTCCTCTCACATATCTGTGGGCGGATTTTCTTTGGATTTTTTTGCTTCTGGGCAGTCACCACCGATCCACTCGCTTGGCTTGGGGTTTGTTCTCTTCATCATGACCTGACCTCTTTCAACACCGTTTTTGAGCTCAAACCGGTAACTGTGGTAGAAAGGGGCAAAAATTTCCCCAACAATGCAGACTCTTTCGGGGGTGAAAAACCTTACGTTCGGACAAGGAAATCACACAATTTGGCTCTCAAAAGGCTTAATTTTTGGACAACCATTGGCAGGAGCTTCACGGATTCCGGACAACGGTGTTTATGATGTTTATTTCCAACCACTAACAAATCGATGACTTCAGCAGAACTGGAATGGTGCTTAAGTTTACCCTGAGCTAAAAGAAGTTCAGCTTTATTCAACTGTGGAAAAAAGCTTCTCCGTTAGGAAGTCGGCATGTTCGGCAGGCGGTGCCGCCATCGGCTGCGCTATTCTGCGGCACTCCGCAAGAACATGTGCGTGGTCAATTACAAACCGCCATGTCGCCACACGAAAAGCCATCCAACGAGGATTCTGGCGCTGTTGCGCCCGAAAAAACGACGGCCACACCGATGACTCATGACTTCGGCTTCCTTCCGATACCTCGACGACTGCGATACGACCCCGAGAAGCCTTTCCGTTTCGGACTTGTTTTGAATGTGCTGTTCGGCTTTGCGAGCACCTTTACCGTCGCCAACTTGTACTATTGCCAGGTGCTACCAGACAGACCACCTCTTTTTCTCCTTTTACTTACGGCGTTCTATTTTTTCTAGCCCTTATTGAGTGAGTTTGAATATTGGCTTCATTTTCTCTCCTAAAACCGTGCTCTCCAGTCCAATTTTCTGTATCGTTCAACGTTGATTACAACCGTGTCGCCCGGTAGGCCGATCTGATGGTCTAGCACATCTCCTGACGCGACTTTCAAGCATCCCCACACTTCTACAGGCAGGGTATGAATATATGTCGATTTCTCGATTGTTTCCATTCTGAAATATCGCCGAACAGATACGCCACTGGAATCCTGCTCATCTCACCACTAGGCGATCTTGTACGGCGGCGGCAACTAATCATATTCCTAGCCCTCATTTCAGCATCTCTCACGATTGGACTGGCCATAACGCCGAATCTCGTCGTTTTCGAGACGCTCTCGTTTATTATTGGCGTGGTCTCTGTGACTCCGCAAATAATGATAGTGCGTCCTCTCGATATGCTTTGTTTCCATAAACATAATGATGAATAGCCTCTTGCCGCCGACCTCGCCCCACCAGAACGACGGGCCTCCGCAATCTCTGTTGTGATGTCCGGTCTCCTTTTCGGGATCCTTATAGCCCGTGTAATAGCAGGAATACTCGCCCAATTTACGTCCTGGCGTGTGGTGTGAGCACACAGATATTCCCTATCTCCGTTATGCTCAAACATAACAGATACTATTTCGCAATCGGCGTCCAATACCTCGTGCTTGTCGCAAGCTACTTCGTCATCCCCGACTACCCCGCGAAAAATAAGGACATGTCGTACTGGAGCATCCTCCGCACAATGGCCAAATTCGCTTACACGGAGCCGATCCTCGTCCAGGCATGCCTCGTCAACCTCGCCTCCTGCGCGTGCTTCACAAACTTCTGGGTCACGCTCACGTTCCTCCTCGGCGGGCCTCCGTACTTCTACTCCACGCTCGCCATCGGACTCTTTGGCTTAATAGGGATTTTCGGCGTAGCGTGCGGGCCCATGGTGGGGCGCGTAATCGACAGGCTGATACCGTGGTACGCCTCGCTCGTGGCGGTGCTCGCGCTGCTGTGCTTCCAGGCGATTCAGGTCGGGGCGGGCGACATCAGCGTCGCGGCGATCGTCGTTGTGATCATGGGCCTCGATGTCTTCCGGCAGATGCTGCAGATGTCGCTCGCCACTTCGGTCTTCAGGTGCGCACCTCACTTATTCATATGTATCTTGGATATATATAATAACTGTGTTGCAGCATATCCGCCGCCGCGCGCGCGCGGCTGAACGCCGTATTTGTCCTTTCGGCGAGTCTCTGCCTTGGACGTCTAATCGCTCGACTCACAAATTTATTTATTTAGCTCTTCATCGGGCAGCTTATGGGCACCGCCGCGGGGACGCAGGTGTTCACGACGTACGGCTGGCGCCCGGCCGCCGCGCTCAACCTGGGTTTCTACGCCTGGATCCTCGGCGTGATCATGCTGCGCGGCCCGCACTGCGCGCGGTTCACGTGGTTTGGCTTCGAAGGCGGGTGGGAAGCGCGCAAGAGCGTCGTCGAGGCACGGGTGAAGGCGGCGGAAGGTGGTGCCGATGGGAAGGATATGGAGAGCGGGGGGACGACGACTCCGCAAGTGGAGCCAGGAAAGGAGAAGACTCCGCCTTCGATTGAAGCCCTGGAAAGGGCGGTACAGGATGAGAAGTAGACAGCCTATTTCTGGATCTAGTGTTTGAATATGTTTAAATAGATAGACCATTTTCCTGCGATCAGAGGGAAAGTTGAGTGGGATTGGTGTTAATTATTTAAACTCTTGTCCTGCAAGATCAGGAAACCAACGGAAAATCCACAAATCGACATGTATTTTCGCTGTTCCAGGTCTCATTCTGGCCAACTCTGGGTAGATTCCTGCATATGTGAGAGGTTGAAATCTAACTGATGGCACAATGATGGCACCCCGTATTTGGTCCCTTCGGGGACTCACACGACAACGTCGAGCAATACAGGGAAGATTAGCATGGTCCCTGCGCAATGGTTACAAGTAGGAACGGTAAAGGTCAAGCTGGGTCTCAATATTTATTTTATTTTTTGCTAAGATTTGTCAACTGCAAAAAATCGTAACATATCTGAAGTTGGACAATGAAATAATGCATCCTCTCCCCCTCCTCCTCTTGCATTTCTCCGGTGCGAATCCCTTGATCTATGCAAGGCTTAGAGCACCCAATTTGCCTGCATATCCCGGGGAGGAACAGACGACGTAGTCGAGGTACGAGCTTTCTTTAGTTGAAGCGTCTGCCGTAGACAGACCACAGACGTACGACTTAGCTGCATAGGTTGAAGCGTCTGTTTAGGAGAGATTAACCGGGGATATTATGTAGTCGTAAGCTTCGGACAGCACATGTTCAGCAATCATGCTTCCAGTTGAAAACTATGCATTGCAGCCGTACAACATAGTTACGAGCACTATTGTTGTAGCGTCTGTCTATGAGAGACCAGTTGAGCCCACTCTCTCCAAAAATCTCGCCAGCATTCAAAAGACTGCATCAAACCAAAAATCTAATACACTTTAATACTGTGGTGGTAGGTGCCAATTGGTTATTCTCTGGTCTCCATGAGCCCTTTGAGATTTCGGGCAATCCGCCTGGGTAAACCTGTGTGTGAACCATATATGACTCAGGAAGTGTGTGATGGACTCATCCTTGTTGTCTAAGCAGCAGTATCCGGTACTGATGATGATCCAAGTTGTTCGTTGTCCTATATGACTGTGGCAGTTCCCCATGCGTAGAACCATTAATAACAGAAGATGGGAATCAACCAGAATATGTTATCATCAGGTTTTTCAGTGTTTAGTTTTGTCGGACCGGGGATACAATTCGAACACTCCACGATTACCATAGAACAATAATATGTGCTCTTAGAAATATTCCTGTATCCACCCTTGGACCACAAAAAAGTCGGACTCGCGATCAACCTGGGATTCTGGATCCGCTTTCAACCGATCGTTCCCTCGTTACGGCGGTGCCGTACCCTCTGTATTATAATTGCATCTAGTGCTGAGAAAATAAAATAAAAACTCAGATAATTTGGGAGTCAGTGTGGGTGACTTTCCATAAGGATAGAATATTCTCTGAGCTTAGTTAAGGGTGCCAGTGATGGCATCCATTAATAGGATATTCCGGTTGTCCAGCAACGGCCTGAATTCCCGTAAGAAAAAATATTGCAATCAATTTGGTCCTCATCCTTGAAGAAGGACCGGAACGAACTCCGATGAGGAATAGGAGGCCATGGCAGTTTTCTCGACTGAATTTGGGCACTTCGCGGCTTGGGAAATGGACGGAGTGTCTGTGCGCACCACCAAACTAGTTTATTCCAAGTAATAAAGTCTGAAAGGGGGGGTCACTACCCCCTCTCTAGAATTTCTTAAATTTCGAGCAAACCTGGTACATTCTCGTGCCTCCAAAGTGATGGGGTCCCAACAGCTGTGCCAAAGCTTCTAAATATTCCCCAGCATTTATCTAAGCTTATGGAAAGTCAACCAGTGAATGATACAGCGATATCTAGTATTTGCTGAATGATTGCACGAGACCGTTGAATGGGCATTTACAAGGCTGCCGCCCGACAGCCCCGCGCTGGTCGGGAGGAGGAGGAGGACGTATAACCCGTTGAGGCAGCGCGCGGGGCACGGTACCTCGTCCAATCGAGGCGACAGATATACAAGCCAATGACCACATGCTTCGCACAAAACGAGCAATATAGACGAAAAATGAAGGCGATATCAGCCCGTGATAGAAATCTGCCTCGTTTGTTCATGAGTTTCACGGCATGACCCAATACATAATTCTTGACAGTCCCACCTTCACTACGGGACCAATCTTTTGACTATTTACGTCTTAAGAGAGCGTTTCGACTGAAGGGTTCCGTCCGTTGTTAGAATATACTCACTTTGTCCCTGCCCTCTCAGCTGCGAAAAAATAGGATTGAATCACCGGATATTGCCTGCGTCTTAACTGCTCGCCGTCCGCCCCCCCGTCTCCGAGTCCCCCAGCGCCCCCCGGCCTGAACTTGTTTCAGATTGATGGGCTTGAGAGCAGCTTGGCAACAGCAGCGGGATTTCGTACATTGACAAAGTTAGACGTCTGCGCGTCTATCGGTCCCGTGTTTCCCATCCGCACTTGTTAGCAGTGAAAATATTACACCCCATTTAATCACATGCTGTTCTGCCCTTGAGGAAACGAACAGCAGGCTGGATTTAAACTGCGCAATCGCATTCGAATCTCGCCGCCAGCGGGACTTGATCAACTGCACGAAGAAGTTTAGAAGTAACGATCACCATATGGAGGTCACCAAAACTGTTGTATTGGCTTGGCGTGCACCGAGTTATAATTAACCTCGGCTGCGCAGCGCTTTGTACGACTTTGTATTATCCATCATCCATGTGGTTCGGAAATTTCCTCGGGGTTAGGTAAAATGCGAGAGGCGATTTTGACGCCAGGAGAAGCTGACAATATGATACTGCGGGAGTCATTAATGAATGGACGTGGCATCCGCAGCTACAGAAGATCTTCAAAAGATCGGGAGTGGAACTGACAACCATACGCGGGAGTACGTGGCCAGGCTGTGTAACGTTCTATTGTATCAATGCCGATCAAGCACTGACAACGTCGGTACGGGGATATTAACGAAACCATTTCAATCTGACTGCAAGATCCCGAACGTTCCCCCATGTCCGAATCGCTCTTCAGACGATTTTCCGACCGCTGGACCTACGAACCATTACCAACACACGACCGAATAAATTCTCGCAAGAAATGGAGTCAGTCCAGGCTGTGGGTTGGCTTTGCTATTGCGTTGGCGGTTTTTGGTTTCCTCTGGTTTGTGGTGGGCAGGTTCCACCAGAGACCTTTTAGCCCTTTGGATAATTATCAGAATATGTGAGTCGTCCATTCATCGAGGAAATCTTTCGCCATCTTGCTCACCAAGTGGCCCAGAAATCAACTGCCTGTAACAAGCAGCAAAAGTTCTTCGCCCGCCAGTCGACGAGCGGTCGTGTCTTCCCTTTATTCGGATGGCTTCGCCATCGCCGTGGCGGTCGTCGGGCACTCAGCAAGGAGCGCGAATATTAGCGCCCGCCTACTGCTGCCCTACCTGGAGAACAAAGTCTCAGAGAAGGCGCTCTGCATCGCGCGGGCGGGCGGATGGGAACCATACGCAGTGCCCCTTATACTTCCGCCGCACGAGGGCAAGGGGATACACCCACGGTTCAGGGACCAGTACACCAAGCTGAATATCTGGAAGCTGGACCAGATGGGTATCGACAGTGCTGTCTATGTCGATGCGGACACGCTCGTCCGGCGCAACTTCGACGAGCTGTTCGACAGCCCGTTCAACTTCGCCGCCGTGCCCGACGTCTATGGCGCCGGCGACCCTCGCGGGTTCAGCCTTACGTTTAATGCAGGCGTGCTTGCGTACCGACCTTCCTCCACGGTCTTTGGTACGTCCAATCTATGTGCTAGCATTTGAGAGTCACTGTACTCAATTGATCTCAGAGGACATGCTCGAGAAAATCGAGATCGCCGACTATCCGCTGAAGCAGGCCGAGCAGGCTTTCCTGAATCTGTACTTCAGCGGCACCTGCATGCGCCTCCCGCACGTCTACAACGCCAATCTCGCGATCAAGGTCCGGAGTCCGGTGCTGTGGCAGCGACTGGCTGACGAGATGCGCGTGGTGCACTATACTGGGGTGAAACCCTTTGTCCATGACGGACTGTCCACGGATACGATTTTGACACTGGAAGAGATGGAAGAAGCGATGGATCGGAGTGCGCGACGAGAGGGCGGATTGTTCGCGGAGGAGGTGGCGTGGTGGAGAGCGGCGTATGAGAAGATGATGTTAGATCGCGGACATGCTATCAAGCAATGCTACTATTCGTAGAATTTTAGACTATGAAGGATAAAAAGAAGCTGAGGGAGCTCTGAGTATTCTGGTAAAGGTTGAGTGAGCACCACTATGAATTTAATCAGTCGTAATTCAAGAATCTACGCAAGGGGGTTCAGTTCTAAGTGAGACTCTCCTTAGTGTCGAGATTTCCCTACTTGCATGTGAGGGCGCTAAATTTCGGTGATATTGTCGCAAAAGGAGTAAGCCCCGTTGTAAAAATATATGAGAATAGTAATCTGCGGCTGCTGCTGCCATGTTCAAGCTTTCAACGAAAATCTGATTCACCGGGACGGTTTTCCCGACCTTTCCCACAAGGTTTGTACCCCGCGCCAAACTTGGTGGATATGATACTGCGCACTGCGGCGGTAGAACCTCAGTGAGAATTGCAGCCGACAAACGAATTGAACCCTGGTAAGTGTACGTAAGTACGTGGCCAAGCGATGTATATATGTACACGACAGTTTCCTGCATTTGTGATCAACAAAGTTGCAAAAACAAACCAAGCCAAAGATTCTAAGTTTACGTCCATGTCCGACTCGATTTTCAGACGAATTTCCGACCGTTGGACATACGATCCCTTACCAACACATGCCGACCGAATGAATTGGCGCAAGAAAGGGAACCAGCCCAGGCTCTGGGTTTACTTAACCGCCGCGCTAGCGGCATTTGGCTTCCTGTGGTTTGCAGTGGCCAGGTTCCGCCAGACGCCGTATAATCCGTTCGATAATTATCAGAACATGTGAGCTGTCCGCTCATCAAGGAGAATTTTCTGCTCACCAAGCGACCCAGAAATCAATTACCTGTAACATTCGGCAACGGAGCGGGACATTCGCCCGCCAGTCGACGGGCAGTAGTGTCCTCTCTTTATTCGGACGGTTTCGCCATCGCCGTGGCGGTCGTCGGGCACTCTGCCAGGAGCACAAATGTTAGCGCACGCCTGCTGCTGCCCTACCTGGAGAACAAGGTCTCAGAGAAGGCGCTCTGCATCGCACGGGCGGGCGGATGGGAGCCATACACAGTCCCGCTTATACTCCCACCGCACAACGGCAAGGGGATACACCCACGGTTCAGGGACCAGTACACCAAGCTGAATATCTGGAAGCTGGACCAGATGGGTATCGACAGCGCTGTGTACGTCGATGCGGACACGCTCGTCCGGCGCAACTTCGACGAGCTGTTCGACAGCCCGTTCAACTTCGCCGCCGTGCCCGACGTCTATGGCGCCGGCGACCCTCGCGGGTTCAGCCTTACGTTTAATGCAGGCGTGCTTGCGTACCGACCTTCCTCCACGGTCTTTGGTACGTCCAATCTATGTGCTAGCATTTGAGAGTCACTGTACTCAATTGATCTCAGAGGACATGCTCGAGAAAATCGAGATCGCCGACTATCCGCTGAAGCAGGCCGAGCAGGCTTTCCTGAATCTGTACTTCGGCGGCACCTGCATGCGCCTCCCGTACATCTACAACGCCAATCTCGCGATCAAGGCCAGGAGTCCGGTGCTGTGGCAACGATTGGTCGACGAGATGCGCGTGGTGCACTATACTGGGGTGAAACCCTTTGTCCATGACGGACGGTCCACGGATACGGTTTTGTCGCTGGACGAGCTGGAGGAAGCAATGTCTTTGAGCGCCCAGCGAGAGGGCGGCTTTTATGCGGACGAGGTAGCGTGGTGGAGAGCGGCGTATGAGAAGATGATGTTAGATCGCGGACACGCTATCAGGCAATGCTATTATTCGTCGACATGAAGGTACAAATGGATTAAAAATGGAAACAACAGCTGTGTAATTCCGGAATTAGGGACCAGAAGCGACAGCAGAGGAGGACCGTCGCTAAAAATACTCGCGCAGTAGAAGCAAACACATCAGCAACATGATTCCCCTGTAGTTGGGTACGGAGTCCGCCGTAGTTCTATGTAGTTTGTATGTAGTTGCCTGAAGTTCTGTGGAGTTCTACGTCCTTCGTTGTATTTTGGCACTACGTAGTGCCAAACTACAGAGCAACATCAGGATTTGCTTATGCAAATGTAGGCAAGAGCGCTCTAGGGCCACGCGCAGCAGTTCTGGAGGAGGAGGATGTATCATACTGACGCGGTCCCACAATTGGAACAGCCAGTTTACTACATATGATATTGTAACTTATGCAGGCTAAAAGTTACCCATCGATACATAGATGAAAGTATGATTGTCCAGCAATCCTCAGTGGACAGTGGGACCGTGATGTATCACGGCAGCTGTCGTAGTGTCGGTCACCCAACTTCCGTGTTGTTTCCGTGGAAAAATTCGGCAACTCCTTTCAAGGTAGAACCCCCGCAGCTTCTTAGATACAGACCGTCTCCGCAAGTTCTTTGTTTGCCATTGTGCCAGATATATGTAAGTATGATTACATGTATCAACACATCTGTTCTAAGGGATTTCCATCCCCCTAAGCCACTGTTCCGCAGTAAATAACTAAAAATTGGGCGTTGGAAAATGAGCCAGGCGATGATCCTAAAGTTAAATTTCAAGTATGAATGTGTTTGGCCAAACTTATCGCGACGCGTCCCATCATTTCGGTCACGCTACCACATCATTTCGGTCACGTTGCCGCGTCTTGCCTTCCTCCACAACCTCCACGATCGTTCTCCACCATTTCTCTTCCAGGCCTTCCCCCCCCCCGCCGTCGAATTTTTACAGGATGCCTTACAGCCTATTCCCCGCGCTTTATTGTTTCATACTTAGCTGTTTGGGTTACGAATTCAATTCGATGATGAGGCGAAAGCCACTGGCTTTCGCGTTCACGGACTCTGCCGCTGGGGAATCAGTGGGCTGAAACCAAGCTGAAATCTCGAAGGCCGTGTTTTCATCGTTTCATTGCCGTGGAATGTCGATGGTCACTGGCAGTCCCCTTTATGTTGCAAAGCTTTTTTCGACTCATATCAGACGAACTTGACTTGGCACTTATTCTCCGCCAGTGCCTCCCATGGCCAGATTCCCGAGTCTTTTTGTTTCAACATCTTGCGCGCTGTATCCTCTGATTTCCTGTCGACGGAATCTGTACATATACAATAAATACCACTGTGCGTCATTCTCACGTCATTGCGCGCATCCATTCACGATTTCTGTTCCTTTTGTCAGTCTTGAAATCTGCATATAGCTTTCTGAGCTACCGAGGAATTCCTTTGGACTGAGGTGCCATGCCAGACATTGCACATATACCGGCGATAGGACTTCCATTCAATTTGCCTGCCAGACCTTGACAAATCCCGCTTTCTCTCCTTCTTCGTTTCCCTCGTTGGGGGTTTCCTTATCTTATCCCTGCCAAAGGTGCGCGTTACCTGGCCGTTGAAAGGCATATTACCTGCCCCAATGTTACCGCTCTCCCTCCTTCGTTTCGGTTTTCCCAATTTGGGACTTCTTATCTTGTTCTTCGCCTTACTTTCGACACGCACCTTTGCACGAGAATGGCCAGCTAGAGGTGCGCCGGTTTACATTTTTTTATCTTCGCACCTGCGAATCGTCCTGGCCGTATCAAGGTCGTTTATCCCATCGTATACTCGCTCACTAAATGTGGTTTGTTCTCAGATAGCTCGGACTAAATTTTTCTTCATTTGGTGCGTACAATCTCTGTCCTCTTTGATTCTATTTCTTTTTTATCCATGTCATCTTCCAGGCATCTCCCTCACGTTTCCTATCGATCGCCGGTAGATGCAGGGAAACACTCCAAACCGGAATTTGAAATCCTGCGTCTTGCAACGTGCTTATACGTTTCGTCGCCACGGTCCATGACACCCGTTTCTAGCAAGACCGCCATTGTAGACAATATCTCTGCCCTTTTCCGACGTCGGCTTTCTTCGTCCTATACTGTTGAGATGGGCTATTTTTTTTCGTTTCTATCCCAATAACAAACTCGGCGTCCTCAGGATACTGCCTGTCTACCTCCAAGGTGTAACGCCTCCTAGCTTCCAGGTTCGTATCGTTTTCGTGTCGGTATCAATTATAATAATTGAACTCGAGTATCGAGTGTTACTAACTTACAGGCTATCTGCAGTGCCGACTCGGACCTGCTCTGGATAATCGTATTTCGCGAATCGACGCTTGCAGGAGATCTGCCAGACCTGCTACTATTTCAAGCTCCAACTTCGAACGAAGTTGGGGCCGAAGTTGGGACCCAAGCTGGGCCTCAAATCGGAATGTCTGAAACACCCCAATGTCTTTGTCGTTTCGTTGCTCGACCACAACTTGCTGATTGCTTCATGGCTGGTCCCCCAGTCTTTGGCCGCTTTTTTCTCTATTTTTCAGGATCCTCCGTAACTCATTTTATGATTCTTCCGGTTTGAAATCTCAAATAGAGGGGCCCCACCAGGGTGCGAACAATACAGAGAAGATTAGCATGGCCCCTGCATAATGCGAAATCATCGACTATCACCAAGGAATCGCTGATCCAGTTGTGAGTCTTACAAAAACCAAACAACAGATTATTCCTAACGCTGCTCCGTCTTTTCTCCTTCTCATAGATGCATGGTAAGTCCTTGGTCTAGGCGTGCCAATACACCCGATGTGTGGTCATGTTATGATCAGAAGGTATCGGGTTTGGTCCGTTCGGTGCCTGCGCTTGACTCTGCGCATCATCTCCTTTTCGCCTTTGCATGTACCAAAGCCCTAGTGATCCTAGCTCGTTTCGCAGTTACTTTTCGACCGTCAGCGGCGAGCCCGAGCGTGGACCCCCCTTGGTCACTGGAGACCTTGGGGGCGGTAGCCAGGTCCTCTCGGTCTCGCCGATCGCGGACAACAGTGTACTTCCCTCGTCTCCCGCAGCGCTATTTCTCTCCGCATTCTCCCAGGCACCCGCTGCGCTAGCCCTTGAACCTGATGGAGAAGGCCAAGTGGTCGGCGGGTTCACCCTCGGCCCCATCTTTGCCCACGGCGGCTTTTCGACTATTCGGCGCGCTACGTCTGCGACGGGGTCCATTGTCGCCGTCAAAGTCGTCCCCAAGCAGCGGGATCGTGGCGCCGCGCGGCGCATCGCTCACGAGGAAGAAATCTGGACCTCGCTGTCACACGAGCACATCCTTCCACTGTTCGCGTGCATCCACACGCCCACCACGGATTTCTTCGTGACCCAGCTCTGCCCCGCCGGCTCCCTCTTCGACATCATGCGCGGTGGCGTCCCCGCGCGCGAGGACACGGGCCGCATGTTCCGCCAGATTGTGCGCGGGCTACGCTACCTCCACACGGAGAAGCGCCTCGTCCACCGGGACATGAAGCTCGAGAACGTGCTCGTCGACGAAGCGGGCGTGTGTCGCATTGCGGACTTTGGCATGGCACGCGGCATGGACGACCCAAACGAGTGGAGCGAACCAAATGAGCTGCAGCTGCCCGAGCGCGACGGGCTGCCCATCCCCTCCGGCGGCATCCAGCGCGCGGTCTCGTTGGCCGTGCCTCGCAGTGGCGCCTGCGCCCGCCGGGACCGTCCTAACACTAGCACCACAACCGAGGAGTTCCAGCCTGGTTCGCTTCCTTACGCCGCTCCCGAGCTTCTGGGTCCCCCACCGCTCACGTCGTCACTGTCCATGTCCGGCAAGACCAAGGCCGCTGCCCTCGCAGGCAAATCCAACTCTGTGTTTCTCTCGAATCCGAAATCCTCCTTGAACGCGACAACCATCGCTCCCAGCAAAAATCCCGCCCCGGCGCAAGATATTTGGGCACTTGGTGTCCTTCTGTATGCCCTCTTGATGGGCCGCCTGCCCTTCATGGATTCGTTCGAGCCTCGATTGGTCTTGAAGATTCTAGGTGGTGAGTGTCTTTTTTGGTCTTTCCTGCATTTCTCGCCATTGTTTCGGGTCCTTTCCCAAGTCGTTTATCCTATGCGCTTTCCAGTCTTACCCTGCCTGCTGCTTTTTTCCCCTCCGTGCTCCACTCCTACTAGTACTACCTTCGTCATCGCCCCTTTCCTCCGGTCTTCGCGCCAAATTTTATACTTCACACTCACACTCACACTTATACTTATGCTTTGTTCTCACCGGCTCCCCTCTCCCTCGACGCTTCTCCTTCGCGTCACCGTCTTCTTACCGGCGAGCCTATTGGGTGTCAAAGATACTCCGCCGTCTTCTCTCGCCGCTTTTCTCCACCTCCCACTCCCCACTCCGATTCGATCCGTGCGAGGCATTTCCCATTTCTAACCAATTATTCCTGCCTCACAATTTCCCTTTTCTAATCAACTAACTCCCCCTTCCCTTCCAGGCACGTACATCCCCCCAACGAACGTCAGCGCGCGCACGCTCGCGGTGCTGCACGGCTGCCTCGCTCCACGCGTGCAGGATCGCTGGGCCGTCGAGCGCGTCGACGAGGCCGCGTGGGGTGTCGGCGGCGAGGGGCGGTCGAATGACAGCGATAGCGATAGTGCGGAGGCGGAGGATGTGGACGAGAGCGAAAGGCCACACGCACACACGCACGCGGCGAGGCACGCTGTGCCCGCGCCCGTACCCGCGCCCCTCCCTCTCGACCGCGGGCGCCCCGGCGCCGCCGCGCGCCGTGCCTCTGATCGCGCGGAACGCTCGTCCTCGCGCGCGCCGTACATCGCCCACTCGACGCGCACGCATTCAACAAGATCGGGCTCGCGGTCCGCGCGCTCGGGGTCGAGGTCTGCGCGCACGGACTCGCATTCGTATTCGCAGAGCAGGAGTCGAAGTAGAAGTAGGAGTAGGAGCGCGGGCCCGCGCACGCCCGTGGACACGATGGATCTCCCGCCTCTGGGGCTGCCACTCCAGCTCGGGATTGGGATTGGACTAGGGTTCCCGCCGGGGAAGGCGAGGCGGGGATTCGCTCCCAACGCCAAATCAGCGACAGTGAGGTCTGCAGGGGAAGCGGGAGAGGACCGAAGACGGCGCGCAGGGCCGAGCGAGGAGGGTGAGGGTGAGGGTGAGGGCGACAGCGACGGGGTAGGGATGGGGATGGGGGAGTCGCTCCTGCTGTCGCCCGACTTGGGCGGTGGAGGTGCGGGTACAAGCGACGGGGAAGCGCGACGAGCGGGGAGCACGCCGCCAGGCGCATGGCGCGGGGGTGGGCCTGGGGCAGGGCGGAGCCGCAGTTTGAGCGGGACGGGGACGATGTGAGTGTCGGTGTCTGAGTATTGCCGTTGTGGTGGGTCTTTCTATCTCTTCTGAGTAATTCCGACATGGGCTGATGGCGAGCGACACCGCACAGGCCCCAAACCGCATCCAATCGTTCCGTTTCGGACGAAGAAGCTTCAAAACTAATCTACCATACGCTGTGTACTCTATTCTCTTGGATCCTCCGGCCCCCGCCCCTCGTTCTCGTTCCATGTCCGGTCTTGATATATGCTACGTCCTTGAGTCTTTCTTTATCTGCTACATATGTGTTCTTGCTCTTCCCTCGCTGCATCATGATATCCAGATCTATCCATCTATCTTATTGGCTTCGCCCACCGATCCCCACTGTATTATATGTACACGATACCCTGTAGTCCTTAGTTTGAGTTTCAGTTCCACTGTTAGTAGGACGTTGAATGAATCCGTTTGGACAGACGATGAAAGTGTTTTGAAAAAACCTCGCCTTTTTGCAACAGCTGTGAATGCACTATTGCCTAAACAGGCATGATTGCAAGGCGCTTAACAGGTCTTTCGGATACGACCATGCCAGACGCGGAGCAAGTCGACAGTGGTGGGATAGGTGCGCTTTCGGTGGGACATTAATGAACACAGCTTATACAACTATTGTAGCCTCCGATCCCAGTGAAGAGGCTGCGGCTTCGAAACTTTGGGCGGTATATGTTTCAGAGGCCGAAAAATACGACAGATCGCTGGTAGAAAGCTGGAAAAGCGACATGGAGGGAATGCTCATATTCGCAAGTGTTTTCTATTCAACCAATATTGATATCTGACTCCTGAAAACTTCAATAAGGCGGGGCTTTTCTCTGCCAGTCTAACAGCCTTCATCATCGAGAGCTACAAGTCACTAATTCCAGATTCCGGCGACTCTACCGTGCAGCTCTTGTCCCGAATTTCGCAGCAGCTGGCAGCAGCTGCGAATGGGAGCAATTTCGAGATACCAGCCCCTACTCAATTCTCCCCATCAACATCATCGCTCGTCTGTAACGCGCTGTGGTTCATCAGCCTCGCTCTGAGTCTGACTTGTGCTCTCATCGCGACCCTCCTCGAGCAATGGGCACGCAATTTTTTGCACAAAACGGACATGCGCTCTGCTCCCGTCATCCGCGCGCGCATTTTCTCGTATTTATATTACGGGCTGAGGCGGTTTAACATGCACACAATTGTAGACATCATCCCGATGCTCCTGCATGCATCCTTGGTTTTCTTTTTCTCGGGTCTCGTCGCCTTCCTCATCCCTATCAATATCCCCATTGCAGCCGTGGCCGCCGCGCTTTTGGCGGTTGTGGTGGCTGTCTACTTCCTTCTCACACTCCTTCCTCTATGGCATCTCGACTGTCCCTATCGCACTCCACTTTCGGCCACATTTTGGGGCATCTCGCAATGTGCCGAGACGATCTGGCGCCGGCGTCATGGACCGGTAGACGATGCACCAAATAAGACCGGCTCTTCGTCGATGGAAACGATGGTCGAAGCAATGTCTCACCGGGCGATGGAGTTATCTCCTGCACGTACTGCTCGAGATTATCGAGCGCTAGTGTGGACGGTCAAGTCTTTAGCCGACGAAACCGAGCTGGAGCCGTTTATCGAGGCAATCCCAGACGTCTTATGGGGTCCCACCAAGAGGCGCTATGCGTACGAAAGTCATATTCAAAACTTGATGCGCCACCCACATCTGCAGCTACAGTCTCGCGTCACCAGTCTTCTCCACAGCTGCCGCACCGGCCTGCTGTCCCAAGAGGCCCGTAAACGCCGCCAAATCACCTGCTATAAAACTTTGTGGGCTGTAGCGAGCGTTTACAGTCCTCTGGACTTCTCCCGAATGCTTGAAGAATTCAGCTCGATGGGCTGGGAAACCGACCCAGCCACAGTTTCGTATTCTTCCTCTGCGGTCGCGCTGATGTTCTGGAGCACGTTTCGCTTTGTGAGAAGTCGTTTGGACGTGCTTACAAAGGAGCTTGAAGCGGACGTCAAAGGCGGCCGTCCTCCCAATTTTCGGCCTATCAAAAGCTACTTGTATGCTGTGTGGGGGTTCGGCTTTCACTTTAACCTGACCGTCGACCTTCAGGGATATATCGATATGCCGGACGACAATGACACCGTCTATCCGTCTGAAATGGTTCCAGAATGGATTCAGGTCTTCAAAAACTTTTCCGCCAAGACTCCATATAAAATGCTGTTTAATTACTTCATCCATTTGGTCTCACTTGAATCTCCTCCCTACCGCTGGAGGGAAACTCGGGGGATAATCTCCCTTGAAAATTCGACCCCATTCTCCGCCTTGGAGAATGACTTGGAACGCGCACTGGCAAGAGTTATAGTCCACATGCATCCCGCTAGATGGACTGCCCCGAACGTGGAATTTATTGATCTCCTCATGACGACATTGTGTTCTTTTTGGCGGCCAGATACGCCGACGCCAATCCCGCGCGCTATCATCCGTTATATAAATGAAAGGAAGGCGGAGAGTGCCCTGCAAAATCTCTTGACCTTAAAAATTTCCGAGCTGTGGGACGCCTTCCCGATAACATTGGCCACTCGATTCTTGGATGGGAAAGTACGAGAACAAGAGATGATGGCACTGTGGCGTGTCGCTAGTCTCGAAGGTGGATTCTGGCCCGACAAGTACCGGCCTGTTCTCGAAGCGATGGCCAGTATTGACTCTTCTGAATCGCCCCTGACATTCTCTGTCATCACTATCATGAAAACATTGGTGGTTGACAGTATCCAGCTCTCATCGAACCCACTCGAGGATTCGCTATTGCCCACAGAAACAGCAATCGTGGTCCCCCCCGACATCGACCTCAGTTCCGAGATCTTCCGGCAAATCGTATACGATCGCACTATGGAGGCAAAAATAGCCCTTCTTGCAGATTTCCTCGACAATTGCAGTGCCGATTTTATACCCTTCAAAGCAGTCGAAACTATCCGGTGCTTATGCAACCACATCCTTGTGCCTCGAGGAGCTGTTCACGAGAGCCACCAGCTGCGACTTGCAAATGCCATGAGCCGTTTGCTGAATCCAGTCACTGGCACTCCACATGGGTTCGAGCTGCTGGAGGCCACGATAAGTTGCCAGATGTTTGAACTATATGCAGGACTCCCGGATTCCGGTTTGAAATTTGGACGAGTTCAGATGCGGTTTGCCTGGCTCGAGAATCTAATTGCTCGAGGTAAAATCAAGGACACCTTGGTGGAATTTATTACAGACTGTCCTTCAGAGAAAACTACATCCTCTGCCCCGCTCCTTGCGCGCGCGCAAGTGATCTTAGGAGGATTGAATTCCTTACATATCAATTAATAATAAGTCTGTTAGCAGAGGCGCACGGATTATTTGCTGGTAAATTCAAACACTGGTTAACGAGCGCCATAAATGCATAATCATTGAACTTTCACGACTAGTTCTGTTCAACGACTGAGCTCGAAGCCAATCTACTCGAGGGGCAAGTTTGCGATTTGCACTACGAATCGTACATGAGAAACTACAGGCCCACAATCTTGGCACTGGCCGGCGACACAGTGACCTCCCACTCCAATGCTAGGTTTATTTTCGCCTGCGAAGCTACTGAGCAAACCCAGTTCAGCTTCCGGTCCAGCCCAAGCGACTCCACTGCACAGTCCGGCTCGTCCACACCATCCCACTGCGCCACGACGCCGCGCGCGACATTCAACACCTGCGGCGTCGTATTCTTCGGCGCGGCCTTGAGGCTGCTCATTCCGGCGCTCTCCGAGGGAAGCGTGAGGGCGGGGCTGACGAGCTTGACTTCGATCTGCGAGTTCTGCGACGTCGGGATCTGATCGACGATCTTGAGGCGGTCGATTGTGATGCCCTTGGTGTTGAACACCGTGATGCGCTGCGAGAAGACGTAGTTGGCGCTCTTGGTGTAGAAGCCAGATTGCGTGAGTTTCTTGATGACGGGATGGTATGTGATTCGGATCGAAGGATCAACGCTAAGGAGGAGGTGAGTAAAGGTCAGCGAGGGGGAAACAAAAACGTTCGCACCCGAGAGGGCAGTCGAAGCTTTCCTTGGGGCTTACAGCCGGGACGTCCGAGCGCGAGATGAAGCTTCCGTCGACATAAACGCTGGCTGTGCCACTCAGCAACGTGTATTCCGAGGCATTGGTGATTCTCGCCTGTGCAGCAAGACATCAGTTGGACTACCTCGATGACAGAAAAGAGACGCCTACGTTGATGTGGGCCTTGGTGTCCGCTTTCGGGACGCATACCCAAGACATATCTGCCTTCAGGCTTAGTTGCACAATGGTGAAGTTGTGCGCCTCGCCATCGCTCGGAATGGATACCATGCCCGGTACGCGGAAGGTCGCGCTGAAATTCCCCTTGGATGAGACGGACGCACCCCGGAACTGCATTGGCTCCACGTCCATGTATGCGCCACCTCGCGACTCGTCCAATTCCTCCGCAGATCGCGATTGAGCCCTTTCCAGCATCCTGGATCTCAACATTTCTCCCCCTCCGCTAACGCTCCCCTTACTCTTCTTGAATCCAACGAATCGCTCGACGTCCAGGTTCCACGGGGACAATTGGGGAATGCCGAGTCCGAAGGTTGGGGTCGAAGTCTCGAGCGTCAGCGGTACGTCGTCCCACGACTTGGACGATCGTGAACAAATCGAATATAGAAAACAAGAGATTGCTTACCTCTCCGGTATTCTGTGTTATTGCCGCCTTATAAATGAGATTTATAGGGTCGTCCTTGGTGCTCATATCGACTCGAATATCGTAGAATGCTGTCCATGTCGCCCGAGGCACAGCTGCAAGAACATTAAATACGTTGTCCAAGGAGAGAATCAGGAGAAAGAGAAGGCGAACCATAAATGAGGGCAATTTCGACATCCCCCTCTGCCTGCGCAAACACACCGATCGCAGCTTTGACGCGCAGTTTGTCGTTTTCGTGCGGAACGGCGATACGCGCTCTCTCGAACGAAATGTCGGCGTCGATTTTGCGTAGTTGTTCCGTTAGATCACTCTTTTTGGCGTCCAGTTTTTCGCCAGTAGAATCGTAGTTATCCATGACGCTCTCCAGCTTCGAGACGTCGAGATGCTCAACAGTCAAGGAGCTCAGGTACTGCTCAAGGGAAGCGATTGACTTCTGGCATCGCGCAAGGGCGTTCGCCGTCTTTTCTCTCTTGTTAAACAGGGCAGTGAGATCGGGAGAGGATGTCGGGATATGTTCCCCTTTCGCTGTAGACACTGTTACATCATGAATAGTTGCTGCGCCCCGTCCTTCGACTCTGAAATACTCAACATCGTAAAAATACAAGCAAAGAATAACAATTGGGCTCACCGGAGGGATTCTGCCTCCAGCACGTTTGGTAATCCTGAGATATTCACTTGGTTCTGACCCGTCTTCACGGAGAACTTGTACAGTCGTGTGATTTCCGCGCGGCTGGAGTACAAGCTAACGCCGATGATCTTGCTGTCCGAGACAGACTGTAGCTCGATGGAGCTTGTGGGCTTAAAAGCAGGTGGATGTTCGGCGGTCATGGTGAAAGGAGGTGTCGTTAGGTGAGCAACTTTGTCTTAACCCTGTCGAATTTATAGGTGATTAAGCGATCGGCACCTCCAGGAGTCAAAATGTCAATGGACTTGTTGTAGTAGTCATTTTAGCCCCGATAAACTGCATCCATGCCAGTGTGTAACCCTGTATAACTGCGACACGACAGCTTTCCTGGCAGGTGCCTGGCAGTGCACTGCACAGCTTCAAGTCGACCACGTACGCAAATGGCTATTGAATTGCTGTTGAACGGTTGTCAGGGATGTCAGAGACAGCCTGGAATTTGCCCCCAGAATTCGGACCCAAGGCAAATGAACACCAAGCTGAGTTGGTTTAGGACTCGGAGCAAGCGATGAGATTGATGATGATCAAATGATGATCGTTTTCTTTTCCTTTCTATTTTCGAGTATTTTGCAGTGTATTGTCTCAAAGCCCATGGCGTGTATACTCAACTTTATCCCGACCACAACTTTTCACATCCTCAGCGGCTGAATACATGTATCCTTCTCTGCCGACGATGCCTTTGCTTTGCTCCACACCCTTTTTCTCGAGTCATATCGCGCCGACCGTCGGCTTCTCGCTTACGGCTTCCCGCTGCTTCTATCTGCGCTGCAGTGCTAGGCGCCGCTTCAGGCCGCTTCAATACCTCAAGCTTCTCACGTGTTAGAGTGCTGTCTGTTCTGCTCTCATGTCGTCTCCTGAAGATGTCCCCCGCGCCTTGGCCCCAGAGTCAGCCGCAGAAGAGTCTGACCAGCGACTACTTGAGCTGGGTTATAAACCTGAGTTCCGACGCGAGATGTCCCTTTTTGGCGTTCTCGGCATATCATTCTGTGCCATAGGCATCCTCACTGGGATGTCCAGCGCGTTCCAGACGGGATTGTTCTCTGGCGGCCCAGTCGGTGCGTGGCCCATCTGATCTTTTGTGATGACGCTCAAGATCTGCAGGATTATTTTGGGGTTGGAATGTACACGCTCGCATCTATTTGTTTATTTTAAACTGAACTTCACCGCTACAGATCGTCAGCATATTCATGCTCCTCATCGCCCTGTCATTGGCCGAGATATGCAGCGCCTATCCCACAATGGGCGGACTTTACTTCTGGGTCTGCAAAATGAAACCCGACGTTCCGTTTTTGGGCTGTAAGCTAATTAATTCATGCTCCTGTCAGTGTACTGACTAACACACCCAGTCGGCACGGGCTGGCTGTACACTACTGCTATGGTCTTCACTGGCACCTCAGGTAACCTAAGGTGATTCCCCGCGCAAAATCGTCCGGCGCCAGTGCTCAATGTGCATTTCCAGTGTTGCCCTCTACCTCGCGTCCCTCGCGGAGGTTGGCACAGGCCGCATCCTCACGCGTGTCGAGATTGCCGCGATTGCATGGGGCGTTAACATCGCCTCTGGGATCATGAACACGATCGGTACCAAGGGAATCGGCCGCATGAGCAGCTTTAACGTGTGGTGGACGCTTGGCGGCACCTTCGTTTTGGTGCGCGCGAAATTAATGTTTGTGGTGCCTGCTGTATGTACCTGATGCTGTCCACAGGTGATCACGTTGCTCGTCAAAGCCCCGGTCAAAGTTTGTGCCTGCCGTCGGAATGCATGTAGTCCGTTGCTAATTTTCTTTGGTGCAGAACTCTGCATCGTTCGTATTCACGGACCTGGAAAAGTACGAAACATGCACGCAGGTGCCCTCGATTGCTTACGTTTACCATCTAGCTTCACGGGCTGGGAAAACAAGGGTTTCGTCGTGCTGCTAGGCTTCTTACAGGCGGTGTACACGCTTGAAGGCTGCGAGACCGCAGCGCAGGTCGCCGAGGAGGCCGTGCGCGCAGAGTGGCTTGCCCCCGTTGCCGTCGTCGGCAGCATCGTGGGCTCATGGCTCATCGGGCTCGCGTACATGCTCGCACTCCTCTTCAGCATTCAATCGGTGCCCAGCGTGCAAGGCACCGCCTACGCGATCCCTATAGCGCAGCTGTACCGCGACGCCGTGGGCGAGCGCCTCACACTGATGTGTATCACTGTTATTATGCTGGCGCAATTTATGGCCGCGGTAACTGCGTTCACTGCGAGCTCGCGCCTGTTCTATGCGCTCGCGCGCGACGATGCGTTCCCGTTCAAGAGCCGGTTTATGGCACTCAACCGCTTCCAGGCGCCGTACTGGGGCGTGTGGCTGTCGGTTTTCGTCGGATGCGTCATCTCCTGCGCGTACATCGGCTCGGCGATTGCGGTATGAGGCGTTTATATCTTGTTTCCCTCAATTCTGAACTGATCTCTATTAGTTCAACGCGATTTTGTCTTCGGCTGCAATTTCGGTAATGCTAGGGTACCTGCAGCCAATCATCATTCGCGTCTTCTGGCCCGCAGCGTGAGTTAAGCGCTCATTCATCTCGTCCCGGACCCTCATCTGCATCACAGGCTCACAACCGCGGACCCTTCCACCTCGGGCGTTATTCGTGGGCCATAAACTTCGCGAGCTTCGCGGTGCGTTTTTCTTTGTGTTTGTTATTTCCCGCGAGTTGATTGTCGCTGTGTACAGTTCACGATATTATATGCGTGTTTTCATCCTCCCGACGGCTCACCCGGTGAACCAGCTCAACATGAACTACGCGATAGTTGCGGTTGGAGGCGTCATGCTGCTCGTCGTGTTGATGTGGCTGTTCTGGGGACGTAGCCGGTTCTCGGGGCCGGTGTTCACGCGCGCCCAGCTCGATGCACGAGGGGAGAAGCTTGAGAAAGAGGAAGTGGGAGTGCAGGAATAAGACGGTTGAATTGTTATAATTTTTCTATTTTTTGAAGAATCACATGCAGGTCACCTCTTCGGAGTCTTTAAGTTTTCAAAGTTCCATGCCGGCCCGCCAGGTCTTGAACGACTTCGGGTCTATATCGAGGTTCGTTTTTAGATTCAAACGGTTCCGCACATTTGACGATGAGCCGTGGTATTTCCGCGATATCGTTAACTGATATTAATGAACTATTTGTGAGCAGTGATGTAGCTATCAGCCTTCGGCAACTTATCAAACTGGTTTTAGAATTGCCTCTCGTTTTCATTCCAGCAACTGTCTTATGCACGACCTGGACTGGACTATACATAGCCTGCACAAACCACTGAGCTATTTATGGGTAACCGGAACGAAAATATGCACCAACGAGCGACACTTGCATTGACCCTCATCTGGTGACGCTTATATCCATCATGAGACATCAGCGGCTGACCATGGTAGAGACACTGGCAGTCTTCAATTTGAGTTTGTTTGGCGACCCAGCAACCAGCAGTGGGTGCAGAAACCCTAATTCTTCCGAAAAACACCCTCGGCCCGGGCAATTGAAGACTATAAGAACAGCATATCGATGTCGGATGCCCTGTTGCAGCATCTTACCATGCATTCGTACTTGTCGTTCCGGGGCGTGGCTCTCTTCCTCGCGGCCAATCTCTTCTCGGTTATCTTGTGCGGCGGGGCTAGCCCGCTCGAAAAGCGTGCTTCTCGTACAACGCCGCCTTCTGGGGCCGTCGTCGTGCGGGGATCCGGAACGTTGAATGGAGAATTCAGCACGGTCCAGGCTGCCGTGAACTCGCTCCCGAACGACAGTTCAACCAGAACGATCTTCATATACCCCGGTATGTGATTTTCCGCCTCATATTCTTTCGCACTCATAGCTAACATAGGCACATATAAGGAACAAGTGTATATCACTCGAGCAGGTGCATTAACGGTACGATGTTGAGAGTATTTATTTTGTACCCTGGCTACCGCGCATTTTGGCAGATCTACGGTCTACGACGGACACGACAAGTTATACTTCCAATTCGGTCACAATCACTTTCTCCGACTCCGCAGCTCAGGCCGGGAGCGACGACCCGAGTGGAACTTTACGCGTGCACAAAGATAACTTTGCGCTCTACAATGTGAACGTGAAAAACACGGTAGGCCTACGCGCGGTCATAAGGACTCCCAGAAACTTACAAAACATCCAGTTTGGGTGGGCTCTCAAGCGTTGGCCCTCAGTGCGTATGGCACAAACCAAGGCTACTATGGAGTATTTTATTTCAACGTGACCCAATTCTATGACTGATCCCCATTCGTCCTCAAGTGTGCGTTCTACGGGTAGGTTGACCCAGTTGGAATGGGAAATATATGGTTATTAATCTCCAACGCAAGATACCAAGACACCCTTCTCGCCGAGATCGGCAACCAATTCTACGGTGTATGCTACATCGAGGGTGCAGTCGACTTTATCTGGGGACAGCACGCGCGCGCGTGGTTCCAGCGAAGCGTCATAGCATCCACAGCGGCAGGGAGCATCACTGCGGACGGACCCTCGTTGTCGGACAACAGTACCTGTAGAGTTTTTGCTTTTTTCCAGAGGTCCACCACATGTTGAAACCTTCTACAGTCGTCATCAACCAGTCCTCCTTGATCGTCAGCTCCTCTGCATCTTCAGCGCTGACAGGGCAAGTCTACCTCGGACGCCCTTGGACGGAATATGCTCGGTGCGTGCCAGCCTCCCATGCTCACTTCGACATGTTTATATTTTTCTGTAGCGTTGTCTACACGTCCTGCTCCATGGCGGCGCACATTAATAGAGCCGGGTGGTCGATCTGGTCGACCGCCACACCCAACACTGCGGACGTCGTTTTTGCAGAATACGCCAGTACCGGTAAGATTTCCTGTCTATGCTTAAATTTTCCCGGCGAATTTTTCGGCTGCAGGTGCGGGCGCGTCCGGTACACGGGCATCTTTCTCAAAGAAGCTCACGTCGAACACGGGATATATGGCGGCAGATATTCTGGGGAGCTCCTGGACCTCATGGGTCGATATGAGCTACGTGTGAGCGATGATTTGTGTTTGTGTTACGAGCAAGGGTAGAAAATATCCGTCGTGAAAATCGTCTTTCATCAACTATTTGGAATTCCTACACAAAGCTTCGTATCTACCAATGGGAGGGAAAAACAGAAATACCGAGAGGTACTTCTTTGACCAAGGCATAATCCGCCAGGGTCGCCATCCGATCGTGACCCACGACATCGTCGATTTGAGATTGAGGAAGCTGCAGTGGAGTCTCTCACTGATATTCATTATTTCATGATCAGAAACCTTTTTAACGACCGTGAAATATATAACACTTTTTCCAGCGACTAGAGTGGCCATGGAGGTCATTTAGGATCTGATACGACGTGATTCTTTCCCAGATTTCCCAAGTCAGGCTGGTTCGCATTTCATGCATATGATATCCTGCTGTTCTGCCATGTTTGATTCTTGGTATCCGGTATTTGGGCACGACAATACGTCGGCGGATCACGGCCCCCGCCTAGGTAACTAAAGTTCGTGTTCAAGTTCTTCTACATCGACGATGTCGCATCCCAATGGTTCCTTGAAGGGCTCCAACATTCCACTTCAGTCGGCGGAATTCAGCCTTCCGGCCCGTTGGCACGCTTCCAATCCGTCCTTGGCGATCTGTACCAACACTGGGAAGCCAGCTGCGAGGATTCTATGGTATCCGCCGCAACGGAATTCATAAACGGCATCGCTCTGGGACGGTGGGCAGAAACTACCCAGATGAATGTCTGTCCATCCGCTAAAAACCGGCCGAAATACCTTCGCGCGAAGAGCGGGAGCGCCCATTTTTTTCATGCGCTGCATTTCCGCTGGCAGCGCATCCTGATCTCAGCGACATCCAGGCGCTTTCGGACGTCAACGCGTGAGTATCTCTATCATTTCAATAGCATTATTTCCTGCGTCTCAACTGTCATTCTGGCAGTCTGGCCCCACCATTTGTGTTTGACAGATTTTATAAGAAGCCTTGCTGGGGAACGATGAGCTAGGTTATCGTGCGTGCCAAGGTCGGTGGGAAGCACCTAAAGCGTGTGCTGGTGGAGATGGTGGAAGAAGTCGGGACCCTGCATCGGCGCATTGCTGGAACCCACGAATGAAATGTGGAAGCCCTCGAAGCGTGGGCTACGTTGGAGCATGGATTCATATACGCTGTCATGTGTCAATACATTCAACTCACTCTTCAGTTTTTTAGTGCCTGGCATCTTTCTCTGAAGTTAGAATTTAGCCATAGAGTTCAGATTCGTCAGGTAGCACTTTTTACGTCGATTACAACCTTGAGAACCTACTGACTTGAATGCTTCTGCCGGGTGTCAATAAGTTTTGAGTTAGTTTCAACATGGTCGGACTGAATGTACGTGCGTATGTTGCGAGGAAAATATACAAAGCATGGATACACTCCTAATACGGGTATGAACACACAGGAAATCTAAAAATACATGCAACGAACGAAGTAGTAGGTTTAACCTCCGGGAAAGTAGCAGGGAAGTGAATGTCCAGCCGTCACAGGACGAACTCCCACCCTAGACCGATTTCACAACCCAAACAAATTAACCCGTCGCCATCACGAGTCGCCCAGTCTCTGCGCTGCGTCTCCAAACAACCGACCCGCCCTCGAGGCCGTACAGCAGCTTCAACGTCGTGAGGTTCGGGTACACGCGCTCGAGCTCCGGGCGGATTTTTTTGTAGCAGTCCACCGCGTCCGCCGCCTCCTCCGTCGGCGGGATCCACAAATTATACCGGTCGCGCCCCTCAATCCGGATGCGGAACACGCGCATGTTGGTGCGGGGACTGGTTTCGCCCAGGAGCGCCAGCAAGCCCGAGGTCGACACCGGCGGGTCGTTTATGCTCAGCGTGCGCAGCGTCGGGAAGATCGTGTGCACGGACTCGATCAGGGTCTTCGGAAAGGTTCCGTCGACGCGGAACGAGAGGTAATCTAGCGCACTTTGGATCTGTCCAAATGTGCGCAGAAGGCGATGCACCTTGCCGGGTACGGATATCTCGATGGTCTGGACGAGCCCTGTGCTCGCGAAGAGGGCGGCGAAATTTCGTGGACCACGATAGAATTTGAGATTAGGGAGGGTGTTCGGGGGGATAGCGGTTATGACCCTGGCGCGAGGAGGGATGTTGCCCTCGGGGTCGGTCTGGAGTGTAATCCGCTCGAGTGCAGGGCAGTGGGATAGTGCTGGGATAAGCAAGTCAGAGGCGATACATTCGACAGGTATATCCAAATGGGCGAGCCGCGTGAACGGCCGGCCTCTGGTGATCACTGGCAAAATTTCGGTTGAGGTAGCTGAAAGCCGCTGTAGATGACGAGGGGAAAGAAATAACGAAAGGAGCGGTGGTAGGATGGCGTCGTGTGATAAGGCATCATGATACCTCAACGTCACAGAGGCCAGCGGGATCGCAGGGAGATTGGTGAAATCTGTGAGGTCGCTCAAACATGATTCGAGGGTAATTGTTGACAATGCAAGACGATGCAGAACCGCCAGTCGTTTAGGTGTCAGGCGGATGAAGCGACACCCCAACACCCTCAAGTTTGGCAGTTTGCGCAAACCGTCGAATATGGTGTCGATCAGAACGTCTGTGGGAAGGTCATCATCCTCCGCAGATGGAGGATCAATCCAGCATTCCCGCACTGCTGGCGCTATGAGGGGTGATAGAAAGAACTCTAGACGCTTCGAGGTCCGGCGTCGGTACTTGTTTGTTTGGACGCCGCGCAGCGCCAAGGTAGGTGGGGAGGGGTGCGTATATATTTTTGTGAATAGTAAGGGCTGGGCGAGCTGGCGAAAGCATAGACAAGTGAGCGAAATGGCCTTGAGATCCCAAGGAGTAGAGAGGTAGGAGAATATATGCAGCCACATTTCTGGTGGAACGAGATCCAGCTGAGACGCCGACACACTCCCACTCCTAGACCGTTTGAAGCCCTGTCGAGCTCGATCAACGACATGGACAAGGTGATTCTTCATCGTATTGGCCTAAGAGGGTGCGCGCCGCGCGTAAGGGAGGAAGACGGTCATTCAAGCGTTCCTTACCATGTCCTATATACTCCCCCCTGCCCTGGCGTTGACGTTGACGGAGAGGGAAAAACGATGACAACAAGCGATGTCAGCGGCGAACCTGATCGGCAAGATTGTTTTATTCCCGTCGGGAATTGGTCGGGGATCATTTATAGGAGACCGGAAGCAGAAATTTAAAAAAGTTTTCCGTAACGTTTTGGCTAGTGGACGTTCCGTTCTCTCGCACTAGAAGAGGCCCACAACACAGAGTCAATGCTTTCTGCCCTGGCGGCGCCCAAGGCATTGGCTCGGGTAGACATCTGATTGTCACTAGAGAAGCTCGCCGATAGCATGTCTTCCATGATATTTTCGCTGTTCTCGGTCTCTAGAGATTTCCATGCAGCAGTGATGGAAGTCATTAATCATCCGGATGCCGAAGAGCAGGCCATCACATTCATCACGTTTTCTGTTATTGCCTGTTTCTGGCGAATATTTCACCAAACTGCAGCGTTTGCCGCAGGTTCAAGCCAGGACGCTGCCGTGAATTTAATTTAATTTTCAACTGCGACCCTGAACCAGATACCGGACTCTGTAAGCACTAACTCCAGATGGCTAGCCAATTACGCCTTACTGGTCAGTGGGGAGGTGATTGAGGGGTGATTGTTCGTCCCACCATTAGCAACGTCGGAGCACTCTTGAGTATATATCAGGTTATTTTGTCCTCTTCAAATTCTCAAAAAGAAATTATCCTGATATATGGTCCGACCAGAGAGCTCTTTGCCAGCATGCCGATCTGCATGCGCAGTCTTACAAGTGGCGAACTCGTCAAGGGTGTGGGTTGCGGCCGTAGTGGTTTACATTGCATATGCTGGTGGTGTACAGAATCCGATTTAGAAGACGGATAGGCTCGTCGAAATAATTATATTATCTTTAGACTGAGTCTCACTGAGATTTTTCCTGCCTCGACTCCCATCATATTTTCAATTTTAAACTGAGACGGAGCTCAAGAGAGTCAGTCTCAGGCGTGGCCTATTGGTGGATAACCCCGGAGGCTGCAATTCAGTTGCAATTTAGTATACAAAAAGTTAATGATTTCCCTTCATGCGTGTTCAAATTATAACCATCAAGATGGAGATCACAACAGCAGAAAAACGATGATATCGCGAGCTGGATTTCGATAGCAAAATACATTCAACGAATGTTGAAAGAACAGAGAAGATTGATGTACAAGAGCTACATAGTGCCTGACATGCGTGAACATGGACGTTGGGCGCAAAACGTGGACATTGGACAAGTCAGCTCTAGCCTAACAACATACCCTTACTGTGGCTCTCTCGTGTTCGCTGAGAGGATTAAACTGGTATGCTCGGCTCAAGCCGCCTTTGAAGGGAACTCCGCCGGCTCATCGGTTCGGCTTCTTTTTAAACGGGGCGCGAAACGGACTGTAGTTAAAGTTTTTTAATGGCAACGTAATCAGGATAGGAAACGCCGAAAGACTTGACAGACACAACTTTAAACACGCGATCACATGATTACATCCGAAAGCTAAGTAAAGCACAAAGTACGCGTAATATGAAAACTTTTACGTGAATAACCATTCAAGTCCCCGCGCACATACTCCCAGTGATACACAAATTTTAATATCCATTTTTCGTCACAATATCATAGTAAAGATTGTACAGAGTGGTGCCCCCAAGACTGTTCGAAAGATAATAAATACAACTGCATGCAAACAGCGCGGTTTTTTGATTATATCGTCGTCGGGATCAGCACAGTACACTAAGTTACTACACAGGGAACTGGAGCGTGAGGTTCGTGAGGAACTGCATCCCAGCAGCGCGGTAAGTGTCCTGGGAGATCGTCGTCGGGAACAGTCCGTCAAGGAAGGTCATCATGTTCGGCGCAGCGGTCGTATACGCGGGCCAATTGGGCACGGTCCTCCCGTTCGGGTTGAGGTTCGTAGCGAAGTTGATCAGGTAGTCCGTTAGTTCGCCATCGAAATAGACGTTCAAAATGTCGGATGCGTGGAACTGAAGTCAGGTCAGCCGTTGTACTTGTACGCAGCGGGGCGGAGGTATGCTCACCGAGCCGAGGATAGGGACTGCCTTCTTGCGCTTGCTCACTGTGCAGGTTGAAATTAAACCGCAAATCAAAGATTTTATTTGGTTGAATCACGTACGGAATCCCCATTGATTTTGCTTGCCGGAGAGTGATTGTTGGAAAAAGCGTCGCGGGGCTTGGAATACACCATCACCCTGAAAGTGTGCAGTTGTAAAAAGGGTGAAAAGAAGAAGAAATCACAGGAGATACCTGAATGGCAGCTATTCGCTTGAACTGAGGAGTGACACCGTTCAGCAGGCCCGTGTCGAAGGGCGAGCCATCAAACACGTCACTGGGGTAGAGGGAATCCAACGTGGCAATCGATGCTGCGCTTGCCTTCGGAAGCCAGATGGTCTGCATGTAGTTGGTGAATTCTGCATTCGTACTGAAAATCAATCAGTGGGAGGAAGGAAGGGTAGAAGAAGGCATACGTTATGTTCAACGTTGATAATGAGAACAAGGTTCCCTCGTCGTCGCAGTCACCTTTGAAAAGCGTTGGTTCGTACGTCGAAATCGAGGAATCGAGTTGAAGCACTCTGCTCACCGGTAACAAAAGGGACATTGGCGACCTTTCCTTGTTGAACAAGGCGCTGCGGATTAGCGGTGAAGAAAGTTCCGTCCTCGCGCGGAAGCCAGGCCAGAACGAGGGACTATTCAACCCAATGATTAACCCCCAATTCCACGAGAAAGATGTGTTTGCTTTACCTGGTACGCGAAAATGCCAGGTGTCGCGTCCTGCGCCGCCTTGAGCGTGGCGAATGGTACAGTGCGCAGACATGCGAGTGTATCACTCGCGCCAGAACATCCCGTCTGGGAAACTATCTGATCGTAGTCTTTCAAACCGAGCGTCAGCAGAGTGTTACCAAGAGGGAAAGGCCTACAAATCTGCCCATTTTCGATGGGGCCCACAGGAATAGGTGAGCCGGATTCCATGAACGCGGCTCGGAAGAGTCCTTCCGTGTTGCCTCCGTTCCCCAGCATTTGAAGGGCAACAGATATCGCACCGGCAGAGTCGCCCCAGCTATTTCTCTCGTTTCAACACAGTCAGGAGAAGTAGTAAGAGCGGTGGCGTACATCGTCACTTTGGTTGGATCCCCTCCGAACGCGGTGATGTACTTCTGGATCCATCTCAACGCCAGGCGCTCTGAAAAAAAGTTCAAGATTGTACAATCCGCAGTGGGAAGCAAAACACACGATCTTGGAGACCCAGATGCCGACACCGGCTGCGCGTACTTCCTTGCTGGCCAAGAATCCGAAAGCTGTAAATCATATAATTATTTTGTGCATGAGATCACTCGACCAATGACTGACCGGCGAGTCTGTAATTCATCGAAACATAGATCACAGGCTCTCCCAAGGCAATGGAGCGCTCAACGATGGTTGTCCCATCGTACCTTTTCAAAAAATCTAGCCCAATCTATCAAAGAAGTTCGTTGCAATTTAACTCACATGGAAGGACTCCCGAGTTCAAATCCACTACCAAAGATCCACTGTTTCATCGCGTGAGCCTCAATAAACTCGAAGCCGAAATCGAACTTGCCGCGACCACGGGGAGTTTTGATGTCGCTGTAGCTGTCGCGGGCTTGATGACGTTGATGGTGAGGCCTTGGGAAGTTATGAATATGAATTCCGCGGATAATGGTTTGTTTGTGCTCACAGTCCTCGCTCGACGGGAAGACAGTCCCAAAGATAGAGTTAGCGACATCATCGATGACCTCTTGTGGGAGGCCGGTGAGGATGGGAAGCTTGATTTCCTGCTGTGCACATGCTGGGCCAAACGCCGTAACATTGTGAATGCCCGTGTAGGCTGAGACCGCTACTGGGAGGCGAAACCGTAGGTCTCCAACGCTGAGGGAATATTGTTTTCACGCCCACGCCAGAGAGAAAACGCGCTGGCTTACGGAGGCTGGCCAAATGGAATCCCCAGAAAGCTCTGCGTGTTCGCGGAGCCCACCTTACCGGTGAAGGTACCGCTATCGAGGGTAATGGCCGGGGCGACGGCAACAACTGCACCCACTACTCCACGGGCCTGAAGCAGGAGAGCAAGAATTCCGGCCTTGAACAACGACATCCCTCAGGCTATGGGCACACGACGGTAGCTAGGTCTGGAGGGCCTACCTGGAACAACAGTCAGATTGTCAGCGGCCTTTTTATATTGTGGGCCGCGGGGTCCTCAGTTCGATCAGTTCAACGGTTAGGCAGGTCACGACGAGGCACGATCTCACTATTAAACTGGCCGCAGGAAGTTTCGTCCTCCAATGTCCGGCCGCCAGAAAAGATGGTGATGGATTCGCGATTATACAGACGAGTACTTACGGAGTTATATACAACCGGTCTTGTAAAGTCGGGATTACAAATCCAACGTAAAGACCTCAAAGCGCTGCCTTGAATGCAGATCCTACGTAAAGACCTATCCGCACCACCCCGCATTCAAGAAGCTGGGAAAGCGTGGGGTAAACACATGGTACCAAGGAAATATTTATTTTTGGAAGACAAGGAACTTGTCGTACAGAAATCACAAGCTTTCACTGCGTTCCGGGCCCTCGTAGACAGACCCCTGTCGTCGTGTGGCTACGTCGGTCCAAATCTGGCTACATCCGTCGATGGGGGGTAGACAGGCTACCTACGTCTACGTCTGTCTACGTCCGTCTACGCCCGTAGAAACATCCTGATCGTGCTAATCCGCAGAGACGCACCATGGCTACCTCAGTCTACCATCTGTCTATGTCGGTGGACTCAGGTAGACAGACAGGACAAATGTAGACATAGTAAGTCTACGAGGTGTAGACATACGTAGCCAGATTGGCTTGTCTACTCCTCTGTCTACCCCAGTAGCCAGACCCTCTGTCTATTGGGGGAGGTGTTTCGGATTTGGTTTCAACGTTGCCGACAACTCCAGAGGGAAATTTTTCCGACCACTCTTGGCGCGCAGCTGCGTAACATCGTGTCAGAAACGAACACTGGGAAGCTATGGCGATCAAAGAATGACAGCCTCGCACAAAGAAATAAACAGTGGCCGCCGGAAAAAAACTGAACCCCTGATTTTGATTTTGATCTTCTGTGTTCGATTTGAAGTTGTGTTCATTTGATTCTGAAAATGTCTCTTTCTTTCATTCGCGTACTTGATGTCGAGAGAGCTATCGACTCGGAGTAGTATCAAGAACTGCACGGAGTTACTTCGGAATTCCAATGCATATGGTTGAAGAATGAGTACAACGCCATGATGTATATATAGCACGGTCCGTGAGTGCTAGTGACGAGACTGCATCGGAAAAGATCTTCGTCAAGTTACAGTAGCGAGGTTCTGTGATATTTGCGCCATCTTCAAAGTCGTAGCATTGGCATTTCCAACAATATTATTTTCTGATTCTAAGCTAGACCATGCCGTCTACTAGAGTCTAATTCTACCATTTGTTGGAATTCGAGTCTATGGCTCGCAGTTGCCGCCGCCGCCAACTGGCGTATTCGTATCAAGGCAACAGGTGCATTCATATTGGACAGGTTGCGCAGGAGCCACGGAGCCACGGGGTGGCTCTCGGACCGTGCGCAAAAATAGCAGGCGAGTGGCTCAAAAAGAGCCACCACTGGTTTGCGCACGGTCCGAGAGCCACCCCGTAGCTCCTGCGCAACTGTCTATTATCTCTCCAATTCGCCGGTCTGTGCCGCATTCCCCTCTACTTGGTTATATTCTCCCCACTTAGATATATTTGTTCCTGACGAGATTGTATAAATACGTAGTAATTGTCGAATGAATCCCCTGCGCGTTTGCGAGTCCTCTGCTAATTCCGAGTAACGGATTCAGACGTGGACACCATTTTTTCAAAACTCTTCCCCCCTTCGACGCCAAACACTTCGTACCACAACAAAACGAATGGATTGTCGAACCGGTTGTTGCTGAGTTTTGCGATGGCATCAAATTCACCGGGCCGGCTGATCCACGAGCCTAGGTTTGGATAGCAAAATACTGTAGTATTTCGTTCAAATCGACAGTCACGCGTCACGCACCCCTCTATCGATATCGAAATTTGGCAAGGGTCACGCATCACGCGGCCGTTTGTCGAACCTCCCGAGTGTTATACAGGGCTCAAAATTGCCTGTAAGACCCAAAAAAGCCAAAATTTTTGTTTCAATGTCGAAAATTTTGCTGGTGTCACGCCAGATTTTGGCTGCTGTCGAAATGTCGAATTGGTTTTTTGGGTCACGCGTCACACCCAGTGTCGATTTGAATGAAATACTACAGTACATTGAACGAATGTTGAAAGAACAGAGAAGTTTGATGTACCAGAACTAATGTCAGGCATGCGTGAACATGGACCTTGGGCGCAAACTTGGACATTGGACAGGTCAGCTCTAGCCTTACAACATACCTTTTACTATGGCTCTCTCGTATTATGAGCCGCCTTTGAAGGGAACTCCGCCGGCTCATCGGCTCGGCTTTTTTTTAAATGGGGCGCGAAACGGACTGAAGTTGAATTTTTTAGTGGCAACGTAATCAGGATAGGAAACGCCGAAAGCAACGGGAACTTAACAAGGACCGGTGTTTATTGGTTGGTAGGTCGAATCAGGGATTAATCACACCGATGATTGCCAAGTTTCGGGTGATCGGAGGTTGAACTTTAAATGCAAAGTTTCAAGTTCAATAAAAATCTGCTCGAAAGGCATTCTTAACTAGTAATTTAAGTACATCTGAAATTGCAATCTAAACTACAAGAATAAGATTAAGTTTTGACGCACCTGAAACGTAGCCGAAATCCCAAGAGTCGGATTGAAAAAAAGTTGCGCTGAAATTGTACACCGAAACTCGGCGTTTCGGAATAGAAAAAAGTACGACTGAAACTTAGGATTTCAGGCTCGCTGAAATGAACACCGAAATCCCGAGTTTCGTATCTCATTTCAGTGCAACTGAAATGATAGATTTCAGTTTGCATTTCAGCTGGAGCTGAAATGCAACCCGAAACTATTTGTTTCAGTGCAGCTGAAATTTGGTCGGCGGACGAGCAGCGGATCGTCCGCCGCTCGTCCGCAGATGATCCGCCGCTCGTCCGCAGACGGGCTGCCGCTCGTCTGCAGACGGTCGCCTCCATTGTGGATGTAACCATAAGGACCTACCGCTCAAACTTTGCTGCCTTTCTAATGAAGTTAGCGCCTTCGAAGAAAGAGATCTCATATATTATCATGTATATACATACATAGGGCTATGTATGATAAAACGACTTACCAGTCAAAGGCGACTGTCTGCACATGAGCGGCAGACCGTCTGCAGACGATCGGCGGACGATCCGCCGCTCGTCCGCCGACCGAATTTCAGTCTGACTGAAATAATTAGTTTCAGTTTGAATTTCAGCTTCAGCTGAAATGTAGACCGAAATCTATTATTTCAGGTGCTCTGAAATGGGCGCCGAAACCCGGAATTTCGGCGCCCATTTCAGCGCACCTGAAATGTTAAGTTTCAGTCGCACTTTTTCTTGTACTGAAATGATGAGTTTCGGTCTACAGTTTCGGCGCATTTTTTTTGCAATCTGACTCTTGGGTTTTCCGCTACGTTTCAGCTGGCCCAAAATCTGATTTTATTCTTGTAGTTTAGGTTACAATTTCAGATGTACTTAAATTACAAGTAACGGATTGACTTTCGGACGAGCTTTTGTTGAACTTGAAAGTTGGTGTTTGGAGTTGCACCTCCGGTCACCCTAAACTTGGCAATCGCCGGTGTGATTCGGACAAAATTTAGGATTTGCCTGCGTGAGGTCAGGTCAGAATTCGGACAAATTTGAGGGTGGCAGTAGCAAGGTCAGATCCAAAATTCGGACAATGATGGCCACTCTAGGGAAGGTCGGATCTCATTCGGACAAATAGCCAGGCCACTGATCCACTTACTCATCTGGTCGCGCTCAGGCCCTTTGATCTCTGCTTTGTTTTGGACAATCGCCCACAATGGTAGTGCAGCTAAGCAGTTAGCATGATGTTGGGTGGCATTTTGAATCGTTCTGGTCCTCTCTCCACGTTGCCTGCACACAAAACTTTCTCCAAGTCTTGTGGAGGTTCCAGAATACAATGGCATAGCAGAATAGGTTTTTTGATAATTTAAATTATTTATTCTGGTTCCTGGAGCGATTTTGAAAAAAACTCAGGTCAGAAGCAGAATTCGGACAAATTTTGGACTCCGCCCAGGTTAGCAGCTAGGGTTAGGGTTAGAGGACAAAGTCTAAGAGCTCGGGTTCGTCAAAAGTTCGGACAAAAAAAAAATTAGGCCGAAAATGAGATTCGACCTACCAACCAATAAACACCGGTCCTACTTAACAGACACAACTTTAAACACGCGGTCACATGATTACATACGACAGCTAAATAACGCACCAAGTACGCGTAATATGGAAACTTGTACGTGAGTAACCATTCAAGTCCCTGAGCGCTATCCTTCCAGTGATACACCAATTTTAAAATCCGTTTGTTCGCCACAATATCATAGTAAAGATCGTACAGTGTCCCCCCAAGACTGTTCGACAGATAATAAATATAACTGCATGCCGGCAGCGCGGTTTTCCGTCGTCGGGATTAGTGTGGTACACCAGGTTATTACACAGGGAACTGCAGCGTGAGGTTCGTGAGGAACTGCATCTCAGCAGCGCGGTAAGTGTCCTGGGAGATCGTCGTCGGGATCAGTCCGTCAAGGAAGGTCATCATGTTCGGCGCAGCGGTCGTATACGCGGGCCAATTGGGCACGGTCTTCCCGTTCGGGTTGAGGTTCGTAGCGAAGTTGATCAGGTAGTCCGTCAGTTCGCCGTCGAAATAGACGTTCAAAATGTCAGTTGCGTGGAACTGAAGTCAGGTCAGCCGTTGTACTTGTACGCAGCGGGACGGAGGTATGCTCACCGAGCCGAGGATAGGGACCGCCTTCTCGCGCTTGCTCACTGCAGGTTGAAATTAACCGCAAATCGAACATTTCATTTGGTTGAATCACGTACGGAATCCCCATTGATTTTGCTTGCCGGAGAGTGAATGTTGGAAAAAGCGCCTCGGGGCTTGGAATACAGCGTCGCCCTGAAAGTACGCAGCTGTAAGGGTGAAGAGAAGAATAAATCGCAGGATATACCTGGATGGCGGCTATTCGCTTGAACTGAGGTGTAACACCGTTCAGCAGGCCCGTGTCGAAGGGCGAGCCATCAATTACATCACTGGGGTAGAGGGAGTCCAACGTCGCAATCGATGCTGCGCTTGCCTTCGGAAGCCAGATGGTCTGCATGTAGTTGGTGAATTCTGCATTCGTACTGAAAATCAATCAGTGGGAGGAAGGAAGGGTAGAAGAAGGCATACGTTATGTTCAACGTTGATAACGAGAACAGGGTTCCCTCGTCGTCGCAGTCACCTTTGAAAAGTGTTGGTCTGTCAGTCGGAATCGAGGATTCGAGTTGAAACACTCTGCTCACCGGTAACAAAAGGGACATTGGCGACCTTTCCTTGTTGAACAAGGCTTTGTGGATTAGCGGTCAAGAAAGTCCCGTCCTCACGAGGAAGCCATGCCAGAACGAGAGACTGTTCAACCCAAATATCAACCCAATTCCACCAGAAAGACGTGTTTGCTTTACCTGGTACGCGAAAATGCCAGGTGTCGCGTCCTGCGCGGCCTTGAGCGTGGCAAATGGTACGGTGCGCAGACATGCGAGTGTATCACTCGCGCCAGAACAGCCAGTCTGTGCGACTATCTGATCGTAGTCTTTCAAACCGACCATCAGCAGAGTGTTACCAAGAGAAAGGGCAAGGCCTACAAATCTGCCCATTTTCGATGGGGCCCACAGGGATAGGTGAGCCGGATTCCATGAACGCGGCTCGGAAGAGTCCCTCCGTGTTGCCTCCGTTCCCCAGCATTTGAAGGGCGACGGATATCGCACCGGCAGATTCGCCCCAGCTATTTCTCGTTTCAACACAGTCAGGAAGAGTAGCAAGAGCGGTGGCGTACATCGTCACTTTGGTTGGATCCCCTCCAAACGCGGTGATGTACTTCTGGATCCATCTCAACGCCAGGCGTTCTAAGGCAAAGTTCAAGGTATGACATTCCGCAGTGGGAAGAAAAACACACGATCTTGGAGGCCCAAATTGCCGACACCGGCTGCGCGTACCTCTTTGCTGGCCAAGAATCCGAAAGCTGTAAATAATATAATTAATTTGTGCGTGAGATCACTCGACCAATGGACTGACCGGCGAGTCTGTAATTCATCGAAACATAGATCACAGGCTCTCCCAAGGCAATGGAGCGCTCAACGATGGTCGTCCCATCGTACCTATTCAAAAAATCTAGCCCAATCTATCAAAGTTCGTTGCACATAAACTCACATGGAAGGACTCCCGAGTTCAAATCCACCACCAAAGATCCACTGTTTCATCGCGTGAGCCTCTATAACTCGAAACCGAAATCGAACTTACCGCGACCACGGGGAGTTTTGATGTCGCTGTAGCTGTCGCGGGCTTAATGACGTTGATGGTCAGGCCTTGGGAAGTTATGAATATGAATTCCGCGGGTAATAGTTTGTATGTGCTTACAGTCCTCGCTCGACGGGAAGACGATCCCAAAGATGGAATTAACGACATCATCGATGACCTCTTGTGGGAGGCCGGTGAGGATGGGAAGCTTGATTTCCTGCTGTGGACATCCTGGGCCAAACGCCGTAACATTGTGAATGCCGGTGTAGGCAGGAACCGCTACGGGGAGGCGAAACCGTAGGTCTCCAACGCTGAGGAAACATTATTTTTACGTCTACACCATAGAGAAAACGCGCTGGCTTACGGTGGTTGGCCAAATGGAATGCCCAGAAAGCTCTGCGTGTTCACGGAGCCCACTTTACCGGTGAAGGTACCGCTATCGAGGGTAATGGTCGGGGTGACGGCAACAACTGCACCCACTGCTCCACGGGCCTGAAGCAGGAGAGCAAGAATTCCGGCCTTGAACAACGACATCCCTCAGGCTATGGGCACACGACGGTAGCTAGGTCTGGAGGGCCTACTTGGAACAACTGTCAACGGCCTTTTTATATTGTGGGCCGCGGGGTCCTCAGTTCAATCAGTTCAACGGTTAGGCTGGTCATGAGCAACATCACGAGGCACGATCTCACTATTCAACCGGCCGCAGGAAGTTTCGTCCTCCAAATATCCGGCCGCCAGAAAAGATGGTGATGAATTCGCGATTATATACTTACAGCGGTCTTGAAAAGTCGGGATCCAACGTAAAGACCTCAAAGCGCTAAGTGCCTTGAATGCAGATCCTACGTAAAGACCTATCCGCACTATAGCTACCTCACATCAAGAAGCTGGGAAAGTGTGGGGTAAACACATGGCACCAAGGAAATTTATTTTTGGAAGACACGGAAATTGACGTCGTACAGAAATCACAAGCTTTCGGACCCGGTTTTAACGTTGCCGACAACTCCGGAGGGAAATGTTTCCGCCACTCTTGGCGTGCAGCTGCGTAACATCGCGTCAGAAACGAAGACTGGGAAGCTATGGCGACCAAAGAATGACAGCCTCGCACAAATAAAATAAACAGTGGCCGCCGGAAAAAATTGAACTCCTGACTTTGATTCTGATCTTCTGTGTTCGATTTGAAGTTTTAATTCGAAAATGTCTCTCTTTCATTGTTGTACTTGATGTCGAGAGAGAGCTGTCGACTCGGCGTAGTATCAAGAACTACGCGGAGGAGTTACTTCGGAGTTCCAATGCATATGGTTGAAGAATGAGTACAACGCCATGATGTATATATAGCACGGATCCGTGAGTACTAATGACGAGACTGCATCGGAATATACTTGCCTGCCTCCTTAGTATCTCTCTTGGCCATGTGGATCTTGTCTTAGAAAAGATCTTCGTCAAGTTACAGTAGCGAGGTTCTGTGATATTCGCGCCACGTTCAAAGTCGTAGCATTGGCATTTCGAACAATATTATTTCCCGATTCTAAACTGGACCATGCCGTCTAGACTCTAATTCTAGAATTCGAGTCTGTTGCTCGCAGTTGCCGCCGCCGCCAACTGGGGTATCAAGGCAACAGGTACATTAGTATTACCTCTTCAATTCGCCTTTCTGTACCGCATTTTCCTCAACTTGGTTATATTCTCCCCACTTGGGTATATTTGGTCCCGACGAGATATTGTATAAATACGTGGTAATTGTCGAATGAATCCGCTGCGCGTTTGCGAGTCTTCTGCTAAACCCGAGTAACGGATTTAGACGTGGACACCATTATTTCAACAACCTTTCCCTATCGACAGGTTTCTATTATCTCCAACGCCAAACACTTCGTACCATAACAAAACGAATGGATTGTTAACAATGAATGATACATGGGTTACAAGTACATAACCGCCTGGAAATAACTTATGAGGAGATAAAACCTAGATGGGGAACTGCAGTGTAAGGTTCGTGAGAAACTGCATCGCAGCAGCGCGGTACGTGTCTTGCGTTATGGTCGTCGGGAAGAGGCCATCGAGGAAGGTCATCATGTTCGGCGCCGCGGTAGTGTACCCAGGCCAGTTCGGCACAGTTCTGCCGTTAGGGTCGAGGTTCGTCGCAAAGTTGATCAGGTAGTCTGTCAGCTCGCCGTCAAAGTAAATGTTCAGGATGTCCGAGACGTGGAACTATTGACGGGTAAGCGCCAGTTGGACAGAAGAAAACCGGGGAGAGCTCACCGAGCCAAGGATTGGAACGAGCTTGAGGCGTTTACTCACTGCGGAAGAAGAATGGTGAGATATTTTCGACAAAAGATATTGAACCGAGCAACATACAGAAGGCCCACTGCTTCTGCTTTCCGGAGCGGGACTGCTGGAAGAATCGGCGCGGAGCCTGAAACACAGCGTCACCCTAGGTAACCTCTTTTAACAAAACTTCGCCAAAAAACTCCAAGATAAAAATACCTGGAAGGCAGCAAGACGCTTGAACTGCGGCGTGATTGCATCCAAAATGCCAGTATCGAAGGGCGAGCCCGCGAGGATATCATTCGGGTACATCTTGTCCAGCGAAGCCGCCATAGCCGACGTAGCTTCTGGCAGCCAGACACTGGTAATATATTGGATGAACTGTGCGTCGGTTCTGGTTGAAATCTGGTATTAGGTTTGACACATTCGATTTAAATTGAAGACTTGCGTTATATTCAAGGTTGACAGCGAGAAAAGAGTGCCCTCGTCGTCGCAGTCACCTGAAGGCATTGTGAATAGCAGAACAGATTAGAAAAAATATGGCGCTAACCGGTGATGAATGGCACATTCGCGACCTTGCCCTGCTGAACCAGACGCTGTGGATTGTCCGTGAGGAACACGCCATCTTCGCGGGGAAGCCAGGCCAGAACCAAAGACTGCATCAACCCATGTCAACAGAGACCAACAATGAAAGTTGAACCAAGAAATGAAAACCTGGAATGCAAAGATGAACGGAGAGGCGTCCTGCGCGGCCTTCAGAGTCGCATATGGAACCGTCCGCAGACACGCGAGGGTGTCCGAGGCGCCAGCACATCCGACCTGCTGGACGATGGCATCATAGTCTTCAAGAGGGAAAAAAATTCGTCGGTATGTAAAACCCGAAGAAATCGAACACCAATCAACGTACACTTCTGGCCGTTCTCGAGGGGACCAACAGGGATAGGGGAGCCCGACTCCATGAATCCGGCGCGGAATAATCCCTCGTTGTTGCCATTGTTCGCTATCATGTGCAATGACACGGACATCGCGCCAGCAGATTCACCCCAGCTAAAATAAAGCATGTTTACAGGCATGAAACCGGGAGATAAAAAAATCTGCGTACATGGTAACCTTGGTAGGATCACCTCCGAACGTACTGATGTACTTTTGGACCCAGCGGAAGGCTTCACGCTCTAAAGAAAGTGTATGATTTCAGCAAATGAGCGACGCCGAGTCACGGGTTATACGCACGATCTTGTAGTCCTAAGTTTCCAACACCAGCTGCGCGGACTTCTTTGCTGGCCAAGAACCCGAAAGCTACAACACTGTCATAATCGGGCAACCATTTACTCGTAGCGTTACTCACCAGACACTCTGTAATTCATCGAGACATAGATCACAGGCTCTCCCATCGCGATGGATCGCTGAACGATGGGAACACCGTCGTACCTTCATGCTGGGGTCAGATGTACTGTCTTTGCCTGATCTAAAATATTAACTCACATGGCAGGACTGCCAAGCTCAAATCCACCGCCGAAAATCCACTACAATGCACTTAAGGCCTGATTAATGTAAATGATGAGCACACACGTACCACGACGACAGGAAGCTTCGACGTCGCGGTTGCGGTAGAGGGCTTTATGACGTTGATCGTCAGGCCTGCGCGGGATAACTTCAGTTTGAATCGAGAATAAATATTTACGGCCCCACTGACAGTCCTCGGCTGACGGCCAGATCACCCCGAACGCGGAATTCACGACATAGTCGATGGCCTCCTCGGGGAGGCCAGTGAGGATGGGGAGCACGACGGCCTGCTGCGGGCACGCAGGGCCGAAGGCGTTGGCCGTGTGCGAACCATTGTACGCGGGTATCGGCGCTGGCAAACGGAATCGGAGGTCGCCCACTCTGCGGACTCTGAGACGCGCTATCAAGGATGAAATTTACGGACACGTACGGCGGCTGGGCAAAGGGAATGCCGAGGAAGCTCTGCGTGTTCGAAGAGCTCGCAGTACCTGTAAACGTCGCCGCGTCCAACTTGATTGTCGGCGCCGCTGCTCGCGCGGTGAGGGTCGCACCGGCCGCTGCGCGCGTCTGGAGCAAGAGAGCGGCGAAGAGAACTCCGAAATTGAGCGGCGACATTCCACAAAACCTGGAGAGGAGGGGGCGACCAGGGCGTGTATCGATCAGCCTGACTTAACATTGTCGCGTGTGCCTAGTTTTGTACTTGGCCTTAGGGCTGCCGACGTTAACGAAAGATGGGGAACGACCGTCGGAACTCACAAGCAGAGATCACGAGCCATGTTCCACAAGGCAAGATTTCACCGTTTCAGCATGGTAACAACTCGCCGCAAAAAGAAACCTTAAACCCCGCATTGCCAAGAAGTGCGGGGAACCCTAGCTTCCCCAGGTTCCCCACAATTGGCGGCTGTGGATCGTGGACGCCCTTCCGGCCTCCCATTGTCCGCTTTAGCAGTCGTAAACGTTAATCCAAAATCACGAGCAAAATGTTTCGGCCGGAGGAAACAGCGAGCAAACGGGGAGATGTCTTCCCACAGATCCGCGGCAGCCAATGACGGCCGGGATCCTAGATGGGATACTCATCAGAAAAAACATATGCGAGTGTCAAAAACATATGCGCCGTTGCCGTTCTTCCATTCACCGCGGCGGCCTGGTCGGGCGCTGACACCCACGAATGCGGGCTAACGCTCACGACGACTGAATTGAGTAAATCGTCCGAAACATTAAAAGTGTATTGGAGCAGCAATTCTGCTTTCACAGGTCAAGTCGTACATAGTCTCTTGATAGACTCGCCACTCGTAACTTCCCACTCATTAATTCGTTCTGTAGTCCAGTCCGTGCCTCCTCAGTTCGTCAAGGGCAGCCCATGAGCCAGCCCCGCACCTCACAAGGCAACATATGCAACGGCACAGGCCACGAAGGCCCCGAGCACCTGCAGGCTCGGTGTTTTGAGGCTCAGCGCCGCGCCGGTCTTGTTTGTGGCCGACGACGACGGTGCACTCGCGCTGCCCGTCCCGCTCGCACTCGCACTCGCACTCGATGAGGACGCCGGGGCGATCGCGAGCAGCGAGGGGCACGTCGGCGCGACGAGCGCAGCGCCGTAGTTGCTCGAGACCCACAGCAGTACGCCGTTCGTCCACCCGAATCCAGCCTAGCACACAGAGAACAGTGGTCAGCGTCCGGATCCACCGTCATGAGAGAATACGAAAATGGATGGATGCGCTACTGACCTGGACGGTGTACTCCCCTCCCCTCCCGCCGAGTCAATGTCCGAAATAGAAAACTTCTCAAACATCTGGGGGGACATCAGTTTGGTGCGCGAGAGAGGACACCGAGAATAGATAGTAGGATACGCACATTGCCCGTATTAGTCGTGCTCTGCGTTACATTCAGCTCCGCGTCCGACAGCCTCGGCAACAGCCCAGGGATCTCGCCTCCAGTCGCGTGCCTACACACGATCCGTCAGCCGGGACGGAGCATACCACAACAGCCCACGTACCAGCTACACAGCACACTCGCGACATACCGATTCGCGAGCTGCACCCCCAGCACATCCGCCCACCCGCCCGCCGGCGTCGCGGTTGCGTTCCCGCCGTTCACCACCCCCGCGCCGGAACCAAGCGCACTCACGTCCGCCGTCGCGCCCGATGTGGACGCGTTCGTCGTGGGGCCGAGGTTCTGAACCGGCAGCGCGGACTCGAGCACGCCGAGCTGGCCTGCGGGGATGAGCGAGAACGAGCCAGCGCCGGCGGAGGGCGTGGGCAGCGCGCCCTTCGTCACGTTCGCAGGCAGCGCGCGCAGGGCCTGCAGGGCGATATACTGGTGCGGCGGCCACGAGTTCGGCGCGTCCCTGTGTGTGAGTGTCAGTACATTCGTATCTTGTAGTGAAAGATAAGGTGGGGAAGCACCACTGCAGCCCAGTCTCGATGAACGTCACAGGTAATGTCCCATTGTAGCGGTTGAGCACCATATTGAGCGCCGCGAACGCGCCGAACGCGTTCTTCGAGCTCGCGAGCACCTCCGGGGGGATGATGCCGCTCCAGAAGGGGTAGAAGGTCGCCAGGCTGAAGACGTCGTTGCGCGAGTTTGTCACGAGATTGAAGTCGTAGAACGCGAGCTAGGTGTAACGTCAAATCATCTTCCTGCACCGACGAATCGGGCAGCGTACCTTCGTCGAGTTCCAAAACAGATCCAGCACGCCCGCCTTGATTGCCGCCGCCGCCGCCGTGTGGCGCGCCGCAGCGCTGGCATTGCTCTTGCCGTACAGCTGCGCCATGAGAACGCGGTTCTTGTCTATGAGTCGGCGTGTCAGCATACGCGCATCTCGTATCGTCCTCTCAAGCAAAGAAAAACCACTCACACAAAATACTATTCAAATCCACCGGCACCATATTCTTCACATTCAGCGTCCTCAGCCCCGCCGTCCCAGCGATGAGCGTGATATTCGTGAGCCACCGCGAGGAGTAGTCCCACCCCGTCTCCGCGCCGCTCGCGAGCTCCGCGTAGAGTGCGGCCTGTGCGGAGGCGTTGAGCAAGGGCTGGGTGGGGTCGTGCACTGTTGTGTAGTCTGTGGGGGAGGAAGGGGTTAGCGAGTGGTCTTGGGAAGAGGGGGGCGGGAGGGAAGAGAGGGGGAGTAGGGGGGAGAGTGGGGGAACAGCGCGACTTTTGCTTTCGGGTATGATTCCGATCGCGTAGGGAGCGAGGCGTTTGCGTCTCTTGGGAGGAAGAGGAGGGACTGGGAGGAAGTGAGGTAGATAATACAGGTACAATAGGAGCGGGGCGCGTGTAACGAGGACAGGACGAAGGATGAGTGAGAATCACCACACACCCTGCAGATACGACTCTGGCCTCGGCGCCGTGTTCGTCACGCTATACTGCGCCATCGCGTGCGTCTGCTTCGTGAACGGGGAGGTCACGTTCACGGTGCGTTTTGTTTGCCACCAAGAGAGTTCGCGCTGCAGAACGAAGGGGGTGGGTCAGTCGCTGCGGGACGGAAGGAGGGAGAGGGAAGAGGGCAACGGGGGCAACAGGGAAGGACGGAGAAAAGGAAGGAGCAGACGGTGAAAGGAGGAAGAGGAGGAATGAAACGTACCTCAGCAAGCGGCAGCGCGCGCTTGAGGATCGCCGTGTCGTTGCTCGCTGTGACGTACCGCGCGAGCATCTGGATGAAGAGCGGGGGCTGCGAGCGATTCAGGTCTGCCATACACGCGCGTTAGTACCGTACAGCTCAAAAGGGAAGGAGAGGAACGCACAGTAGATCCGCCCGCCATTGGGGATGAAGCCAAAGCGCTCGATCTCGTCCATGAAGTTCTGCAGCGTGTCATTTGCGATGGAGAACAGCTGTGACTCGAGGAGGCCCTCGACGATCCAGAAAGAGTCCCAGTAGTATTGCTCGCGGAAGCGGCCACCTTTAAAAATGACGTGTGAGCTTTATGTACGCGTCGGAGGCAGAAGACGCGACGCACCAGGCACGACAAAGGTGTGATTCAGCGGGATCAGCGAGCTCTCGCACTTGGTGCCGGTGCAGAGCGTGCTCGCGTTCGTGCCGCGCACAAGCTGCGTCCAGAACCCGTGCACCGTCTGCGCGAACGCCTTGAGCAGCGGGTCGCTCACGTTGCCCAGGAACGACGGCGCGCTCTGGAACCCTGGCAGCGGCACGGCCATGAGCTCTTGCCCCTCGCCCGAGAAGTCCGCGTCGATGAAGGACACGACATCCCCCTCGGTGATGCTCGTATTACTCGGGAGCGCGGAGAAGTCTGTCAGGACAGTCTTTGCTGTTTTGGCGGTGGGCTGCACGGCAAGCGAAACGCGTCAGCACGACACGAGGTATACAAGTCGGAAAACGGACCTTGTCCACGATAGTTTTGGGGTCGGCGTATATCCCTGCGATGTTGAGGGTTTGCAGGAGCTACCACGGGCGTCAGATCGAACTGGAAGTCGAGAAGCGCGAAATTTTACGCACTGGGCCGGCGCAGAAGATCTGGGAAGGGCACCAGGACTGCGTGGGGGCCAAGGCTGCCTGCGAGGGCAGCAGAGCAGACGCAGAGCCAGATGGAGTCGCCACGGCTGTTGCGACGACCACCTGAGACACCGTCGACTGCAGCGGGGGAGCCGTAGCACTCGAAGCGCTGGACTGGGCAGCCGCACCGGAACCATGGAGGAGACATGCGACTGCTGCGAGTGCTGGCAGCATTTTGGTTTTGGTGGACATGGTGGTAAAACGCAAAGCAGGATCCGCGAAACGATTCAAGGTTGAGCGCGCCTTAAATCCCTCTGGCGCGCATCAGTCAAGCATACATCACCAGCTGACCCCGGCAGTGGAGAAATGACGACGCAGGAGAGCTGAAGTTTGTTTGCCGCCGTTTAAAATAAGTCGGTGATGGCTCCTAGAATGATGCGATCCTGGAGGTCAGACGATCATCCCGCTCCTCCGCCGAAGCGCCGTATTCCCGCCTTGATATTGGCTTGATATTGGTCTGGAGCGCACTGGACGTCTGATGGACGCACAAAGGGAGCGGGGCGTGAAATTATTTTCCATCTCCCTAAAAACGAGGGAAAGAAAAACCAAAGTCAGATAATTTCCATGTCTGTTTCATCTCATCGTCACCATGCGCCATGGCCCAATTAAACAAAAATGAAACAAGCCTAAGGCTGGGCATTCGGAAAATGTGAATTTCAATGATATTTGATACGAATCCGACGATTCTCACCTCTGTCGTCGAAGCGGGCATCGCTGCATGTGCAGCGTCAAACAATTGCCTAAGATGTGGACTCCCATTCAATGGCAATGCGGGCAGTCGGGGATACAATGCGCCTCTCCATGCGCGTCCTATTGGTACCTTACGAAAGGAATATTTTGAGAGTCGGAGGAAATAGAACTGGGCATAAAAATAAAGTCAAGACTCCACATGGGGTCTATTAACGTCGAGTTGAGCTTACCGTACGCGTAAGGTCCTTTTCTACCGGAGGCTCCTCTTTGTCTTGAGAATGTGCCTTAGGACGCGTCTTTTTCCGGACGCGCTCAAGACAGCGACGCGCCGTTTTTCAGGATCTTGTGGCTTTGTGAGTCACTGGTGATATCCATCACGCCGAATACAAAAGATTACAATCTTTGGCCTGAGACAGCTTGGAGCACAAGACAATGCCGCAAGCCACGGTTGTGGAAGGAACGACAGGAAAAAGCTGGAAAAGGACGTCGGCAGAAGCCGAAGACACACGTGACCGTCGCGACCTCGCGTAAGTCAAACTAAGGAATTCATGTTCTGAATCTGGCAAATGCATCGTGGCTATTGTCTCCGAAAATCGAATTAGAGACGGGGAGGAATGACCTCTCGCGCGCTGCGCGGCAAATCGAAGTTCAGACGCGAAAAAAATCACTTTAAATTGGAAGGTTGAAACCGGTGTGAGTAGATGATGTATTGGTTTGACCACATACTTGTACATAGATTTCTGTACATTCAAAAGTTGGCTTCCGATGAAGTTCGGAGTCTTCTACAAGCATTATTTTGATATGTCCAGTACGTTGTACACTACGATTCAGAATAATAAAACAAGACCAGTACCTGTACAATGAGGAAACCTTCCCGTCGCGTTGCGTACGTGCGAGAGGCCGTCAAAAAGAAACACCTACGCCGACAGACTATCTTCGCGCCGGCCGCAGTATCCACATCAATCCGAGCACGAGAAATAAGAGTGGATTCAACAGCGGCGCACTCCCCAAAGACATACCCCCATTCGCCCCCGCTGATGGGACGGCGACGGGGTTCGCCCCCGGACGAAGAGGCGTTCGCAGAGGACGAAGCATTGCCCAGAGTGCGCGGCGCGTATACAGACGGCACGCTCAGCACCACGCTATCCAGATCTACGCCGCAAATATTTTTATGAGCGCTCATCCGACCAAAAAAAAAAATAAATGAACGATGGAGCAGACGCACCGAAAAACGACTTGTTTGCGCCGGCGAGGTTCGTTATACTGAGATTGTGCAGCCCGGAATCCAGGTTAGACGCAAAGTACGCAAGGGTGGGCTTCATCTGCTCGCACGTCATCCCAAAGGGCCCCCGCACCCCGAGATACCGTCGAAGAGCTGCGGCGCGCCGCCGTCGAGTACAACGCGGTACAGCCCGTGGTCGTTTTTCTTGTCGCCGAAGACGTATACCGCCGAACCTGAACGAAATGCGACATTAATGATCACATCAATAATATGGAGATTGAGGCAAACGAACCGTGGAAAGAGAACGACACACTCGCATTGTCTGCATTCGTGAACGTCGACCCTCCCCCGCTGAAATTCGGTGACTTGTTCGAACCCCAGGTCCCGGAGTACGTCAGGGCCGGGTCGGTCTCCTCCAGCGTCTGGTTCGCCACCGTCGCACTGCGCATGTTTGCTCGACGTTTAATATTTTTTTGGTCATCACTTACCCTGCTGGCGCCAGCTGCGCCGTCGCCTTCAAAAAATCGAAAAGGAAAGCCCCGCCGCCGGCATCTGCACCTTGTTTGCCCAGATTGCGCAGCGTCAGCGTGTGCGCCGCATACGCGAGCTTGTTCACGCCAAACAACAGATACGGCGCCGACGCGTTGCTCGGCGCATATGCGCTCTTCGTCGTCGACGTCCCGTCCAGCAAAACCTCGACAGAACCGTACGCTGGTCCCGAGGCACCAAACACGTAGATTGCGGGACCTAGTCATTCTAAGCCGCATTTTGCGAACGCCTGAGAATAGACATACCAGTGAAGTTAAAGCTCAACGTCGCGTTCGCTACGCTGGTTGAGTGATACGTTCCCATGAACCATTGACTGCCGCTCGCATTAAACGAGGAGCTGGACGGGTCCGGCGTCTCCCATGCCCCTTGGTCGGCGTAAGAAATAACACTGTCAAAATCATCTACAGTAACGTTCGCATTGACGGCGGAGGCGTCCATGTTGTAGAATTCAAAATGTAAGACAGAGACTTCGAAGGCAGAAAAGCAAAGAAAGTGGAGTGAAGCCAAAGCGAGAATGATGCACAGCCACATGGACGGATCTGTTTCAACTTTGACCAAAAGGGGAGCGGTTCGTTTTCAGTGTAAAATACAGTATTCTCCTGGTGGTCAAAATCTATTCATCGCCAGAAGGTTTCTGAGTCGGAATTCCGGACAGTTTTTTTTGGTTGAACACTATACTGTAAACAACAAGAGCCCAAGAGAAATAGATTCAAGTTGAGAGACAGGAGCTGATGGAGTGAGAATACGAAGAAAATAGATTTCATTTTAAGCCAGTTTAGTCGTACCTCAGTGATGTATCTTCACGTAGACGTGGTTCGCAATTGTAACAATCGTAACAAGCGGTGAGTTCAAGTTTCACGGACAAGAATTTGACAAGAAGCGAGCACCAAAAAAAAACGGAACATTATCAACCACCCAGCAAAAAAATGCCAATTACCGCACTCTATCGAAATCCTTCGACATTCACCCGAATTTCCTACAGAGCTCCAGAGAAATTGGGCGACGTGGCAGAAACAAAGGCCGCGGCAATGGCACCTTTTTTGCCGCAGATGGTCTTGTGCGGCGGTTTGCCCGTCTTCCAGTCAGTCGTCTGACATTCCCTTGTACCATATGAGCGATTGGCTGAAAGTGAAAAATGAAGCACAAACTTGGAGCAATAATAAACGACTCGGTCGATCGATCTACACGGTTGACATGCCAAGAGCGCCGGGACACCTGCTATTCGCGCCGGGAGCCTGCAAGAGGTGCAGTGTCGCTCGCCGCGTCTGCAATCGGCCTTGCTTTGTTTAACGATACTTTTGAGATCCACCTCAGGTGGGAGATATTTTTGAAAACACTTCCAATCGTCCGGATTCCCGCGCGGTTTTTTGTTGTGTCCGAATTCAAACGATTCACCGTACTGCGAAGCCAAGCCTTCAATGAGTGGAAATTGGCCAGAAAGTGGCAAGTGAGACGCACGAAGGCGAGCAGAACGTGCCAGCAGAACATGGTCATGAAATAGATGCGTCGGCCTTCCAACATCCTCTTGAGGATCAGGCAACCAGGATGGGGGTTGGGACCATTGACGGAATTGATTTTTTCGAATACGGCGTTGGGTACAGTCTTGTAATCGTCCGGAATTTTCTCAAGGTTTTCGTGACACAGTTTTTCCACTAGTTCGATGAAGCCTTTTCCGGAGCCGTAATTCAATCTCTTGAGAGTAAGCTCGGGACACCTGGAAGACAGCTTAAAAAAACTGGAACAGAAATGCGAGCAATGAAGGGAATTACCAGGTACGATAACTCTCGTAAGACGAGGAAACCTCACACGTACGAACGAGACCCTCCAATATGAACTCTTCGCGCTCGTGCGGGCAACACGCCATCCAATCTGCCTCGAAGTCGTCTTCAGTGAATCTCTCGAAGGCTTCGACCGTCAGGTTATGCTGGAGCTTGCATATAGCAGTTGTTAGGCTATGGATACCCGCGACCGACGAGTCGGTGAGCATCTGATCGTAGAAGTCTGGAGGGCAACCCCCGGTAATGCTGGGTCGGCCCTCGAGTGGGCCAGTGGCGGAGAATATTTCCACTCCTGAGCCAAATACTCTTGCCAGTTCGAGTTCCCAAGCGGTGTTCCACCCTAGATGCTCCGAATGAACGAGGAAGGTAGAGAGTCTACTAGGTACTCACCACGCCGGTCCTTCTTGAACGAGGGGGATTTGGGAGAATTACCGAAATTCATGATATGATTCGAGACAAGCCGCGACTGTCGAGAACACCACCAAAGAAAAACGAGGCGAGAAACAGGGACAAATCCTTCTCAAGTCCCGATCAGTTCGCGCCCCTTACGTCTCTCAAACTTGGGTTCACCAAGTTTAAAAGTCAAGCACTTGCGAGAACATTGACATCCGCACAGCCTATTCAAAGCCAATTCAGTATGGCAATTGAGCGAGGTGATACACAGTTCGATCCGTTTTGTCGTATTTCGTGCTTTCAATCCGTCTTATTGTACTTCATCACGAAGAGCTTCCTTTCTAGCGTGTTCACGAGGATGTATCGGCTCTCAAAGTAGGGGTACGTCGACCACACACACCCAAAGTCGGTGTCGCCGCCGATGTCGTCTTCGGGGCGAACTGTATGGCCGAACAGCACAGAACTCAAGCAAGAGAAGATCTAGAAAGCATCCGGACGCACCATCGAAGATCGCAATCTCGGAAAAAGCGCCGCCGGTAGGATCCTCGGCAACGATTGACGATTCGCAGCCCGCTCTTGTAGTTGCTCTAGTAAACCAGACCTTTCTGCGGGGTATGATGAAATGAGTGGAGGGCGTGTACAACGATGTAGAGTTTGTGGTCAACTGCAACCACGGGCGACTTGTAGTACCCTGTGAGGACCGAGTGCGCGAGGTTCTTGATGTCCCAGATATAGGTAGTGGTCTTCTGGTCGCTCGCCCAGCCTGAATCGGACCCGTTGAGATAATGATAAAAAAACATCTCGCCTTGTTCACAAACCTCACGAGTAGCCTTCGTCGAGCTCGACGTTCATAAGCACGTATGACTGATCTTTCTCGTCGACCACCCAGCCCTGGTGTGAATAACTCACGCCGTAGTAGGGTGTGGCCGATATAATAGATGCACTAGAAGAATAATTGAGTGCAAACTGGCTGAACCGACGAAGGGAAGAACCTCAATGGATCAGTAATGCTGTAGATCGTAATTTTTTTTTGTGTCGGTGTTAAATTATATAACAATCATCCGGCCAGTGAAACACAAACCTCGTTGAAAGAATCTGCATGGATAGCACATAGTTAGTTATGAAATAGAAAATGAAGAGCACAACTCACACGGAGCCGTTATATGTAACGTCAGGGCTATAGTAGGTGAGGCATTGTGCGCTGAGGTCGATCCCTGAGGAAAGTAATGAACACGGAGTAAGGGACGTACTCATGAACATAACCGCCCTCGCCGGCACATCCGGCCGTCTTGAGATTCGTAGGGTCCAACATGTCTACAAAAATTAGACCCGCGCCGCACGGTCTGGTAATTCGCGTTAATCCTTAGTCGAGGGTACAAGTGTGTTGAGCGTAAGTTACCCTGCCGTGGATTCGCACCGACGGCTACGATAAGATTTTTATTCGCATGGAACACCACATTGTGGGATGATCCGACGGGAAGGCCATCGTAATGCGACGTCAGATCCGTCTCGAGCAAGGAACTGTCGAGCAGCTAGATAATGCTGAGCGGAAGAAATTGTAGTCAAGTACCCGGGCCATAGACGCACCTTCAGTAAATCAAATACTTGGATTCTATGCCCCGGAGACTCGCTCCCAATGTACGCATAGTGTCCAATGACTTTTATATCCCTCCACAGGCTCCTCGTTTGCGAAGACAAGCGACCCAGATACGCAATCCAGCCTGTGGGGAGCACCTCCACAAACGCAGTGCCGTGGAATTGACCGACAAGACCAAATTCCCTCGTAACGCCTTCGCTGCTGGTGTGCGACCACCCCCATATGTCGTTCCCAATCTGTGAATCGTTCTCCAGCTCTCCGTGCGGCGTGAAAGAGTACAGATCGAGGTTTCGGCACATGTGCGTATTGTTTGCCTTTTTGCCGGCGTAGCCATCGATGCAGAGGGTGTACTCTTTGATAGGATGCATCCCGACGGCGGGGTCGAATATGTCCGTCGCGCGCACGACATCCGAGAGGATCTCGTCTGCGTTCATCATCATCATGTGCACTTGACCAGCCGTGTAGTCTTTATCATCGGCGAAAGGAACGTGGACAAAGGGGTGCTCGTCGCCCTTTCAAAGGCCATCGCTCTGTCAGTGAGGAGTGGCTGCGATGAGGAAAGCTTGAAGCAGCGGAAATAGGGCACAGGAGAGTAGCTTCACCGTCCTTGGAGGTAGAAATGAGGCTGGCGACTGCCTGGGCATGAACCGGTCCCTTATCTACCCGCACAAATGTATGTTTCCCATACATCGCTGTGCAACAGATAGAAGCCCAAAGAATTTACCGAGGTCTTTCGAGGTCTAGAAAAGTAGTATACAATTCAGCTTAAGTTTATATAAATGCTGGATGGCTGAGAGCATTACCGCCCATGGATTGAACTGTGCGGCCCGAGGTGACGGCGAGAGGTAGACGATTCGACTATTGATTCGACTACAGATGGATCTACTTGGCGTTTGCCGTAAGAGAAATCCCTTTTCGCTTCTGCCATCATGGCACTCGCACCCGACCCACAATCACATCCGTTCAAAGCCATTCCAGTGATGTATGTATGCAGCGACAGGTCTGAATTCACGTCGATAGCTCATTCCTTCAGCGATCTGTCCCACATCTCGAGCACGGACCCCACCGTGCGACGCGGGCTTGTCAATGAAATCAAGCACGCATGCATGGAGGTCGGGTTCTTCTACGGTAAGTGTGTAGTACATGAAATTGAGTTATCTTGATTCAATTTGAACTAGTAAAGAACCACGGAATCCCAGAGGAAATCATCCAACACACGCTCGCGGAAATGCGCAGGTTCTTTGACCTCCCGCTCGAGGACAAGCTTGAGGTTTCCTTCGCCAGCACCGAACAGAAACTATCTGATTATTGAATTTATGGGTGGTGTAGGTAGAAAACAAGAAAACACCCAACTTCATGGGGTACAGCCCCGTGCTCTCGGGCAACAACGACCCTAACGGTGCAGGCGATCTCCAGGAGGGGTTTGAGTTTAAATTCGAGGCCTTGGGAGACACTACTGAATCAGATAACGGCACAACAAAGGACGGTGTCATGGCGGGTGCGAACACCTGGCCTGCACAGCTGCCCGAATTCCGCCAGGCCGCGCTGGAATACTAGTGCGTCATTCGGTGAATTTCGTCCATTTGGGGACCGGAAATTCATGGACGTCCAGCCATCGAGCACTCAATTTGGGCCGCCTCCTTTTCCCTCTCTTCGCCCTCGCGCTGGATCTACCGGAGGATTTCTTCGCAGATAAGGTCGTTTTTATTTTATTTTGCCGCAAGGTGCTTATTGAATAATTCGGGCCAGACTAAGCATTCGGCTGCACTGATGCGGCTGCTCCACTATCCACCGCAATTCGGCGAGGTCGATGACCGCGTTATTGGCATTGGTGCGCATACGGAGTCAGTTTCCAACTCGTCGTTGTACCTTTCACTAATATGGTAAAAATATAGTTGGGAGGTGAGTGATAACGTTGGCAAAGTTTCTCCCCATTTCTCACCCATGCTATTTTCGCAGTGTTTCACCATCCTCTGGCAGCAGACCGGCATCCAGGCGCTCCAGGTCCTCAACTCGTCTAAGGAGTGGATCGATGCGCCGGCGATAGAGGGAACGCTTGTGATCAAGTGCGTAAATAAACACACAGTGACACTCCCTAAGAAAAACATAATTATGTTGCAGCCTCGGGGACGAGTTCGCACGATGGACGAGTATGTTCCCGCTCATCTCCTTACGCTACCTTCACAGTAGTCTTTTCCGCAGACGATGTCTTCACGTCCACGGTGCACCGCGCGATCAACCGCAGCGGCGTGCGGCGGTATTCGATCCCGCTATTCTTTGGAACAGACTACGACGTCCGGCTCGAGGTGCGCTGTGCCGTTTTCTTGTTGCGGATTTCATGCCCACAGGTAATGCATGGGAACAGCCGATCCCGAGCTGCGTTTCTGCCGATCGGCCGGCGAGATACGAGTTATCACGGCGGGGGAGTATATCAAGTCTCGGCTGCAGGCCACCTATGGACACTAGATGTCGCTCGACCGCATCTACATGTACTTACTTGGTTGGACATGAAAAATTCTCGGTCAAGCCAACACAAACTGTGGCGTTCGTGAGGTGCTACAAGGTACTAAAGCTCAATTCATATGTGATATAATCAAGAAGGACGGCAGTAGGTCGCTAACCGCGTATGTATCCTCAACTGCTTTTGTTCGATTTCTACGACACGATGTCAAAATCGATCCAACACCTGCAGCTCGAGCTTACCGTCCGAAGAAGGAATTGGTTCGTCTTGTCCATTAAAATGAATTGTTTATATTGCTACGGGATAGACGGTTCGAGATGAGTTATTACAACAAGTGCAGAAAAAACTACGCACTCTCTGATGTTCTCCTCAGTCATTGGAACGGAGACCGTCCCGCTCAACCCCGAGTGAAGGACAAAGGGCCGCTGCTCTCGAGCCTCTCCCATTGCCTGTGGATCGATCACATAGACAATCTCTAGGACGGTGGACCCTTCACTGGTGAATACAAGTATTACCGCAGGCCAGTCGGCCCTATCCATAATGGCTAGCATTGCCCTCTGTTTCTCTTGTTCCTCGCGTATTTTGGGGGTGCAGTGAGAAGTGGCGGGCTTCTTCTCCAAGCTACCGATGTGGAGGATGAAGGACGCGTCCGGCCCCTGTTTCTGTCCGCTGATCATCGCCTGAAGATACGCCTGGGGGTCGGCGGGCATATTGCTGTCGATTTCGATGGAAAGACAGTACTCGAGAGCATTGCCAGGGGTGTCGAGAAGCTTGAGTGCGAGGATGGAATATAGCTGTATGTCAAACATCAGAGGGTCGTTGGCCACAAGCCTTTGAACGAGTTTGAGATGGGTGGGTGATCCGCTGTCTTTGCAAGTCTTTTTGTGAGTGGGCCTGGAATAACTTACAGGTAAGAGATCGGGAACAGGTGGCATATATTGCGGAAGTCACCAGTCAGTAACCTGACACTGGTTGTCCATACAACGCATGAGTACCCTCGGTTGGAATAAACGTAGATAACCCACATCGCGAGAGCAATAACGGGTTATCAAACACTAGAAAGAGCGAATGTTGAGTGGAAGTTAGTTAAATTCAAGGACCTACACCGGAGCACTTTCCAAGCTGATCCGCGGTTGCGCCAGTTGCGTCTCCTGGCTTTTTCCCGCAACGGAACAAGTCTGGAAAAAGGTTCGAACGCTGGACCGGATTTGCCCTCGAGAAGGCGCTATATCTTTGTTTTTTTGCGATATATTTTTGGCTTCTGGATGGGTGAAAGTGACAACTGGAATGTGGGACATGGTGCTAGTTTTCTGCGCAGTGGTAGTGAAAAGAGGAGTTGTTGTTTGTGGATGCTTGACGAGCGCTGGATCAACTTCTGATGGTCCAACGAATTTCTGAACACGTACCGAAAAGGCCGGACATGGAGTGGTGTTTGCGTATCCAATGCAGCCATTTAATTTTATTTGAAGTCCGTGTGGCTTGGATACTGTTCCACAGAAATTCACCTGCACTCGAAGTTGGGTCTCACCGTCACTCGAAATAGTACAGTATTGCGAAAAGTGTTCTAATGACCGAGGCTATCTAAATATTACGAGATCAAGCAGCCGCATACAGGTTCCAAAGTTTCTTTTTCTCCGCCCTGGTCGCCATAAAAATAAACTGAATACATACATGACATGTTACTGCTCGTACGCTGGGAGCGCCTCATCACGCGCGACAATTGCACGCAGGCGCTCGACTTCCTCGAGGAGCAGGGCCATTTGCTGCTGCTGCGACGCGCTCTCCGACTCCGCCACGGGGTCCCTGACGCTAATGTTCTGCTGCAGCTGCTGCACCGTGTCCTGCATCTGCTTCAGACGTCTCCGGCGGTCGCGGCCCGTCTCAGGTGGGGCCGATGCAGCGGTCGTGTACCCTGAGGACGTCGCGACGGTGGACGAGACAGCGGAGTGGTGGCCCGAGAGTAGCGGCTGGTCCGAATTCGCTGTATTGTGCATGAATGGAGTGGGTCGAATGGCGGGATCCACTGCAGTTTCGCCTAAGTGTATTGCGACGCATGTGCGAAAACGGAGACTCACGCGCATGCTCGGGAGCGAGCTCGTCCTTCTCCGGCATTCGGTACCTGTGTTTATAGCGGCGGCGCCAGAGCAAGAACGCGAGGACCACCCCAATTACGGCGAGCCCACCGATCACACCACCCACGATTGCCCCGACGGGCATTTGATTCTTGGGCGAGATAGGGATCGTGACGGGGGTCTGCGACGACGTGCCTGTGGGGGAACCACTGGGCGACGACGTGCCTGTGGGGGAACCACTGGGCGACGTGCCTGTGGGGGAACCACTGGGCGACGTGCCTGTGGGGGAACCACTGGGCGACGTGCCTGTGGGAGAACCACTGGGCGACGACGTGCCTATGGGGGAACCACTGGGCGACGACGTCCCTGTGGGGGAACCACTGGGCGACGACGTGCCTGCGGGCGTCGACGTGGGCAGCGCAGCAATGTAGGTGAAGAACGGGGTGATACTCCCAGTGACTGTGGCTGCAACGCCGCCAATGGAGATGCCGAACACACATACTGCGGGGCCCGCGGTAGCTTCCGGACCAAATGAGCAGGTCTCCCGGGCGGCAAAGCTCCCGTCGTAGAATAGTCCCGCGCTATTCTGCACGAGAGTCCCTGGGCACCATCGCATTCGTTATGTGTAACAATCTGATCAAGAAAGCCCGCAGACGCACCAGCTTCCGTGATTAGCGTCGTTGTAGCAGTGGAAGTGCCCCCCAAATTTTCTTGACTTTGCGTGTAAACGTCATTGTATCCGAACGTAGTCTGGCCATTGGCGCCGGTCCCAAGTATCGTGATTTGTGGGTGATTTCCGATCCACATGTACTCAAAGACCCCGTAGGAATACGCCCCATTGATGAGCTGCACATAATTCGTCGGATACGCGATACCATACAACGTGCCTGTAACAGTCTGCGCGGTCGATGGAGAGGCTACAGAGAGAAGGGATGTTGGTGCTACGAATCGGAGGCGCACAAAGAAAAGTCAGACTCACAAAAGCACAGAAACAAGAGCGCGAGTGTGGACAATGCTCCGAGTGGTCTCGCAAAGAGCATGCAGAGTACAATTTGGCCTGCGGAAAAGAGGTGTAGCTGATAGATGCTACTTACAACAAGGTGGCTATTAATATAAAATACGGCCCCTGCCGCCCTCAGCATGCTCTGTTCCATTACGTTTTCCCGGTGTTGCTGAAGTACCGTGTCTGCCACGCAACCGAAGGGCTTCCCAGCGCGGTAAATGGAAGTACTATCACAGAACACAGTGCACAATAAACAGGAGGGCCGCTATGGGTCCTCTGTGGGCGGTCCGGGGCAAGTACAGTGAGTGCTCATTGAGGGCGCCGTCCGTGTACTGTACGCCTGATCAGCGAAGATCATGATGTGGGAGGAAGTTTCATCTTGCCTATTTAGGCAAGTACATTCAATTTTCAGCAAACGGAACAAATGGATGCAGTTTGAGCCTTCACGATGTCGCGCATCATCCATTTTTAAACGGTTCACAGCTATTTGCAAAACTAATGACACTTGCTAAAAATAGTTCAAAGAAAGCATTTTGAACGTTCATGGACTCGCCAGAAATTGTTGAACGGAGATTCATTTGCCGAACTCCAATGAGATTGGTGATCATTCGGTCCGTGATGTCGTGTGCGGTCACTTTGCTTTCTCCTTTGCACTTTTTGTGGGCCGACGAATCGTGGCTGACAGCCGAAAGAATATTATCATTCGAAAATGAGTGAATGACGCCAAGAACAACTCAAAAGTAACCAATAGCTGGAGGAGGAACGCGTCTCGTAAATATCTGGCTCCAGAGCGCAGAACAAGCGAGTCTTTCTGGGTCCGAATAAGTAGGTTTTTTTTAGAGCTGACGGGCAGTGTTCAGTCTCTGTCCCCTTCAGTTGCAGCCTGATTGCGCAATTTAAATGATTTTACAATTATTCATCTAGTATGTAGTTTCTTTTTTTCTTTTTGGAGCATTTGGGTGGAACTCAGTCTGCAGAAGTATTTTAAGCTCATCTGCATTCATCTAGTAATTTTTATCATGTAAATTATCCAGTCCCGCTATGATCGATTTCACACGCGCAAGGAGTGGGGCAGAGGATGCCGCGTTTACTGAAAAGGGGACTGCAATGAATTCCATCAAGGTGTCCTTGATTTTTTCTCGAGCGATTGGATTCTCGAGCCATGGGTACCGCGCTTGAATTGACCCAAAATTCGAACCGGAATCCGCGAGTCCTGCGTATAGTTCAAATATCCGGCTGCTTATCGTGGCCTCCACCAATTCAAGGTCAGGTCGATTGTCTGATTTGAATATATGCCTGTGCAAGCTGTCTGCAAGTCGAAGCTGGTGAATCTCGTGAACAGCCGCTCGAGGCACGACACTGTTGCCTATGCAATAGATGGTATCGACTGCTTTGTAAGGCGTAAACTCGGCACTGCAGCTGTCGAGGAAGTCTGCAAGAAGGGCTATTTTTGCCTCCACAGTGCGATCGTAGATTATTTGCAGGCTGAGAGTGCCATGGGGGGGAACCAGTGTCGCTGTTTCCGTGGGTATTAATGAATGCTGGAGTGGATCTGGTATATTTGAGAACAGGAGATTATTGATAATCAATGTTTTGATCAGGGTGACAACCGAGAAGGCCAAGGATGATGCAAAGGGGCCGGCACTGATAACTGCTTCTAGAACAGATTGGGAACACCGTATCAGCCCCCCTTTGCATCCCAGGCTAGCGATACGCCACAGGGCCATCATCGCCTTTTCTTGTGCATTTTCATCCTCCTCAAAGAGGGACAGATTGGCCGGTCGAGTGAACAGGGTCACCGGGATGACGGACCACAGTGCATAAGCTTGGGAGTTCCAGAGGTTTTGTACGGCGGCGTCCGACTTCCGTTCATTTATGTAGTGAATGAGAGCAGCTGGTATTGGCGTCGGCTTATCTGGCCGCCAGAAGAGAAACAGCGTTGCCACAAGCGTGTCAATCCATTCCTCCGTCGGGAAGTCCAACTATCGAGACGAGGGAACCGCACAACCCTTTCCAGTGTATCCAGTAAGTCATCTTTGAAGACTGAGAATGGGACCGAATAATCCAGGGAAATTCTCTTCTGTGTTTCCGGCCAGCGGTAGGGGGAGATTGGAATGAGACTAGACGGACAAGGTAATCAAACATGATTTTATAGGGAGTCCTGGTAGAAAAGCTCTCCATCGCCTGAACCAATTCTGGACCTACGACGTTGACGTCGGGCGTATCATAATATACCCCAAGGTTGCCCATCTGCAGAGCGGAGCGGGGCATTGATTTCAAGCAGCTTTTGAGAGGCTGGACGTTGGGATGACGACCCGCCTTGACGTCTTCCTCAATGTCCATTCGAATGGTGGCAATGCAACGGTTCATTGAGCAAAATGTGCTCCAGTTCATCAGGGCCACCGCCGAGGCAGAATAATGTAGAATGGTTATTTCTTCCGGACGGATATACCAGCCAGGGGAAAATTGAGAGAAATCCAGAGGTTCAAAGTCACTCGGGGACATGGGAAGGGTCTGTAGGCTCGCTATAGCCCACATAGCCTTATAGCAGATGATTCGACGCCTTCTAATACCGTCTTCGGACAGAAGGCCAGCGGAACAGCTGTCGAGAAGACTGGAGATGCGATACTGTAACACCAGGTCTGGGTTCCGCATCAGCTTCTGAATATGACCTTCGTACGCGTAGCGCCTCTCTGACGGCCCCATAAGACGTCTGGGATTGCCTCGATAAACGGTTCCAGCTCGGTATCGTCCGCCAAAGACTTGACCGTCCACACGAGTGCCCGAGAATCTCGAGCGGTGCGGGCAGGCGATAGCTCCATCGCCCGGTGAGCCATTGCTTCGACCATGGTCTCCGTCGACGAAGAGTCTGACGTATCTGGCGCATCGTCTACCGCTCCTGGCGGATCGTTCACCGGCCTATGACGCTGGCTCCAGATCGCCAGGACACTCTGGGAGATGCGCCAAAATGCGGTCGAGAGTGGAGTGCGATAGGGACAGTCGAGATGCCACAACGGAAGGAGTGTGAGCAGGAAGTAGACAGCGACCACAACGGCCAGAAGCGCGGCGGCCACAGCTGCGATAGGTACATTGATAGGGAAGAGGAAGGCGACGAGACCCGCAAAGAAGAAAACCAAGGATGCATGCAGGAGCAGTGGGATAACCTCGACGACGGTGTGCATGTGAAACCGCTTCAGCCCGTAATATAAATACGAGTAGATGCGGGCGCGGATGACAGGGGCAGAGCGCATGTCCGCCCTGTGCAAAAAATCGCGTGCCCATTGCTCGAGGAGGGTCGCGATGAGAGCGCAAGTCAGACTCAGAGCGAGGCTGATGAACCACAGCGCGTTACAGACGAGCGACGATGCCGATGGGGAGAAGTGAGCAGGCAGTGCTGGTATCTCGAAATTGTTCCCATTTGCAGCCGCTGCCAACTGTTGTGAAAATTGGGACAAGAGTTGCACGGTAGAGGCGCCAGAGTCGGGGATTAGGGTCTTGTAGCTCTCGATGATAAAAGCTGTTAGACTGGCGGAGAAAAGACCCGCCTTCATAAAAGTTTCCAGGAGTCAGATATCAATATTGGTTGAATGGAAAACACTTGCGAATATGAGCATTCCCTCCATGTCACTTTTCCAGCTCTCGACCAGCGATCTGTCATATTTTTCGGCCTCTGAAACATATACCGCCCAAAGTTTTGAAGCCGCAGCCTCTTCGCTGGGATCGGGGGCTACGATAGTCGTATAAGCCGTGTTTCTTGAAGTCTCAACGAGAGCACACCTATCCAAGCACTGTCGACTTTCTCCGCGTCTGGCATGATCGTATCAGAAAGACCTGTTAAGCGCTCATTTAAGCCCTCGATTATGCCTATTTGGGCAATAGTGCATTCACAGCTTTTGCGAAGGCGAGTTTTTTTCAAAACACTTTCATCGTCCTACTAACAGTAGAACTAAAACTGAAATTAAGGAGAACAGGGGATCGCATACAATGGGGGGTCGGTGGGCGACGAAGCGAATAAGATAGATGGAGAGACACGGGTATCATGATGCAGCAGGGCAAGAGCAGGAATATATACGTAGCAGATAAGAAAGATTCAAGACCGTGGCAAATTCCGAGACCAGACAGGGAGCGAGAGATGGGGTGGGGGCCGGGGGGAATCCGAGAGTGAGTACACGAGTGGATGAGTTGCGAATTCATCCGAGACGGAACGAATGGATGCGGTTTCGGACCTGCACAGTGTCGCCATCGGCTCAGGTCACAATTACCCAAGGAGAAAGACCAACCGGACACCGACATTCACATCATTCCCATCCCGCTCAAACTGCGGTTCCGCGCTACGCGCCTGGCGGCGTGCTCCCCGCACCCAGACCCCCATGTCGGGCGACAGGGGGCGACACCCCCCATCCTCGTCGCCCTCGCCCTCGCCCTCCTCGCACGGCCCCGCGCGCCGTCCTCGGTCCTCCCCCACACCCCCGCGGACTTTGCCGAGTTGACCCCAGCCCAATCCCAATGCCAAGCTGGAGCGGTAGCTCCAGAGGCGGGAGGCCCATCGTGTCCTTGGGCATGCGGGGGCCTGGCTGCTTCGCCTCATGCTCCTGCTCTGCTAATGGGAATGCGGGTGCGAGCGCGAGTCCATGCATGCAGACCTCGATCCTGAGCGCACGGACCGCGAGCCCGACCTCGCTGAATGCGTGCGCACTGAGTGGGTGGTGCGGCACGCCGCTTGGGCGCCCCCAGTCGACCCCAAGGGGTGCGGGCGCGGCCTTTCGTCCACATCCGCATCCGCCTCCGCCTCCGCCTCCGCGCCCGGGTTGCCGTCGTCCGACCGCTCCACGCAGCTTTGTCGACGCGCTTAACAACCCGGCGGTCCTGCGCACGCGGGGTGTAGCGGTGTGCCTCATCCGGATCGACTCGGGGTGGGAGGGAAGTGAAAACAAGGGGCAAGAAGACGAGTTGGGATATCCTTGGCACCCGGTGCGCTCGCCAGTAAGAAGGCGGCGACGCGAAGGAGAATCGTCGGAGGAGAAGAGGGCAACATTGAATATGCGCATTGAGGACCGACTCTGGCGATTTCAAGTTTGCACGGGAAATCACCTTAGGTTAGAGGTGCCGGTGAAGACCATGGCAAGAGTGTAGAACCATCCCGTGCCGACTGTGTGCGTTGGTACAATAACAGTTTGGCTGACAGCCCAATAATGGGACAAGCTGAAACAGTCGCCGGTCAGACTCTTCTGCGGCCGAGTCTGCGTCGAGGGCGCGGGTGATATGTTCAGAAGAGAAGAACAGACGGGCGAACGGTTGTGAATTGTGAAGAAAAGTAATGGCATCGATTCCGGAAAGATATATATGAAGCCTAGCCGTCGAGGATGAAGACAGTGGACCTCAAAGTGCGTAGGCTTCGAAAGAATACACCGCAAAATACAGCAAAATAAACGAAAATGATCATACTGCTTCACCAACCAGCGGTCGGTGTTCAATTGCCTTTCCGTCCGAGTTCTTGGGCAAATTTCGCTGCAATAATACTCCAGGCCCCGGACAACGGCCGTCCCTGACACCCATTCAACAGCTTTTCAACAGCTTTTGGGCCAGGTGACTCAACAGACTGCGTCGCAATTACTCACGCATGGATTTTCGAGGGAAAATTGTCGCTGGATCACCTTTAAATACAGGGTTGTCTTGTGCACCTAACAACACCTCCTTTCATCATGACCGCCGACCATCCACCTGCTTTTGAGCCCACCGTTTCCATTGAGCTACAGTCTGTCTCGGACAGCAAGATCATCGGCGTTAGCTTGTACTCCAGCCGCGCGGAAATCACTCGACTGTACAAGTTCTCCGTGAAGACTGGTCAGAACCAAGTGAATATCTCAGGATTGCCGAACGTATTGGAGGCGGAATCCCTCAGGTGAGCCCAATTGTTATTCTTTGCTCGTAATTTTGCGACGCTGAGTATTTCAGAGTCGAAGGACGGGGTGCAGCAACTATTCATGATGTAACAGTGTCTACAGCAAGAAAGGAATATATCCCGACATCCTCTCCCGAGCTCACTGCCCTGTTGAACAAGAGAGAGAAGACGGCAAACGCCCTTGCGCGGTGCCAGAAGTCGATCGCTTCCCTTGAGCAGTACCTAAGCTCCTTGACTGTTGAGCATCTCGACGTCTCGAACCTGGAGAGCGTCATGGATAACTACGACTCTACTGGCGAAAAACTGGACGCCAAAAAGAGTGATCTAACGGAAGAACTGCGCAAAATTGACGCCGACATTTCGTTCGAGAGAGCTCGTATCGCGGTTCCTCACGAAAACAACAAACTGCGCGTCAAAGCTGCGATCGGTGTGTTTGCGCAGGCAGAAGGGGATGTCGAAATTGCCCTCATTTATGGTTCGCCTTCTCTTCCTCCTGATTCTTTCCTTCGACAACGTCGTTAATGTTCTTGCAGCTGTGCCTCGGGCGACATGGACAGCATTCTATGATATTCGAGTCGATATGAGCACCAAGGAGGACCCAATAAATCTCATTTATAAGGCGGCAATAACACAGAATACCGGAGAGGTAAGCGACCTCTTGTTTTCTGTATTCGATTTGTTCACGATTTTCAAAGCCGTGGGACGACGTACCGCTGACACTCGAAACCTCGACCCCAACCTTCGGACTCGGCGTCCCCCAATTGTCCCCGTGGAACCTGGACATTGATCGATTCGTTGGACTCAGGCAGAGTAAGCCGAGCACTGGCGACCGAGGGAAAATAGATGAATTCATGATGGCGGAGCCTTCTCCGTCGTACAGAGGAAGTGCCAAACTCATAGAGCCAATGCAGTTCCGGGGTGCGTCCGTCTCGTCCAAGGGGAATTTCAGCGCAACCTTCCGCGTACCGGGCCTGGTATCCATCCCGAGCGACGGCGAGGCGCACAACTTCCCCATTGTGCAACTCAGCCTGAAGGCAGAGATGTCCTGGGTATGCGTCCCGAAAGCGGACACCAAGGCCCACATAAACGTAGGCGTCCCTTATTATGTGTTATTGAAGTAGTCCAACTGATGTCTTGCTGCACAGGCGAGAATCACCAATGCCTCGGAATACACATTGCTAAGCGGCACAGCCAGCGTTTATGTCGACGGAAGCTTCATATCGCGCTCAAACATCCCGGCAGTAAGCCCCAACGAAAACTTCGACTGCCCTCTGGGGTGCGGATTTTTTTTTCTTGCTCGCCTACCTTTATTCACCTCTTCCTTAGCGTTGACCCTTCGATCCGAATCACATACCATCCCGTCATCAAGAAGCTCACGCAGTCTGGCTTCTACACCAAGAGCGCCAACTACGTCTTCTCGCAGCGCATCACGGTGTTCAACACCAAGGGCATCACAATCGACCGCCTCAAGATCATCGATCAGATCCCGACGTCGCAGAACTCGCAGATCGAAGTCAAGCTCGTCAGCCCCGCCCTCACGCTTCCCTCGGAGAGCGCCGGAATGAGCAGCCTCAAGGCCGCGCCGAAGAACGCGACGCCGCAGGTGTTGAATGTCGCGCGCGGAGTCGTTGCGCAGTGGGATGGTGTGGACGAGCCGGACTGTGCGGTGGAGTCGCTTGGGCTGGACCGAAAGCTGAACTGGGTTTGCTCAGTAGCTTCGCAGGCGAAAGTAAACCTAGCATTGGAGTGGGAGGTCACTGTGTCGCCGGCCAGTGTCAAGATCGTGGGCCTATAGTTTCTCATATGACAAGTGCCGCGGTCGCTACATGTTACCGATTTCTTGGGTGTTTATATGAATGGTTAACTTCAGGTCTGTCATTCCGACACCGGCGACTCGCGAGAAGCCTCAAATCATCTGGGCGGCGAATGACAAGACCCGTTTCCTTTCCGGAGAGAGTTTATCTTGCGGGTTTTTTTTTCTATTGGCCGACTTCCATTGGATGAGTATGCAGCCAATCTCCGACGAATTTAAACCTGTCTATGCTCCCTATTTAGATAGCAGTGATAAGCAATCCTTAGGCAGGCAGCAAGAAGCCATTGCACTTGACCCCCCATCTATCAACATTCCGACAGGCACTCGGGACAACACACATCGCAAGCCATGAGCCATCTTACGCACTATGTGTCAAATTTTAGTATGCTGTGGAGCGCTCATGGGAACATGGTTGATTTACCAGAACGATGATCTCGGTGAAACTCGGGGAATAAAGGCCTAACACGCCTTCACCGCGCTAGCCAGCTCAACTTGATCTGCCTTGGCGGGGTTAGTGCATTCCGTATTCCGTATTTCTCAGAGTCCGGAAAGGCTGTTCATCAGACAGATTCAACTAAACTCTAGATCTAGAACCAAACTTCCCGATTATGTAGACTGTCATTGCGAACAGTTGCAAACCCTCAAGACTGTTCCGAGGTGCAAACTTGACTCTCGTTGACTCCTATGTCGATGCGTCAACTTTTGTAACCCTGTCTATAGCTCCCCATGACTCGAGTATATTGTCGAAGCTGATGAAAGATAAGTTGGCGGGAGTGGCAGACTACGGCAAGGACCCCGAATTAGATCGGATGTCGTGTCGGCCCGCATTCTAAGAAGTCTTTGAGCGCAAAAAAAGGCTTGGGACAGACAGCATCAGTCTATAAAGAGGGAGAATCCATATCACGCTGATAAACACCAGATCAGACGGACGGCGACAGGTCGCACGTAAAAGCACGGATCTGAAGCTGAATCTGAGGTCTTTCTCCCGCATTTCAAGATGCCCCGCCAGGTTACTGCCTCTCAAAGTCGTTTCAACAATGTCAAAGCCTATCTGACTCTAGTTCCAACCCTCCTCAATGATCTCAATGGTGCATTTGAGACACCTTTTCTCCGGACAATTTCAACCACGGCCCAGTCATTAATTAGTATGGTGGAGGTACGGTCAAAACTAACCTAGTTGGTTCAATGATATCTCACTCGAACTTCCAGAACGTAAAGAGGAATAAAGAAGAGTGTATCCAGCTCATGGAATGGGTGCAACAAATCGTCCATGCAATTGTCAATCTCGTTATAAAATCGGAAACTGTGGGATCCTTGCCACCAGCAAGATTATTCCATGTCGGAAAATTCACAGAGTGCGTCCATGTTGAGGACATGATTATCGCTGAAAAAGTTTCCGCAGGACTCTGTACAAAATACACACGTATGTTGAAACCCAACAATCTGGAAACAAGATCCAGCACTTCTTCCGCCAGAGTGAAATGAACACTTTGCTCAAGAACTGTCGTTCCGAAATAGAGGAGGCTCTGGCAATGTTCAAGGTATGGGTTGCATCAACAAAGAAATTGAATACTTGCTCACGGAATCGGATCGAGGCTGATCTCAGTCTGTTCAACAATATTGATGAGATGACCAGAGACATAAGCAGGATGCACGAAGAAGTTCTCGGCTTGATTTCAACACTGTCGGATGGAACAATTTCTGACAGGTCATCATCTGTATGTCTATCCTTTATACCTCAAGTTCCTCTTCATGATTAGGTTTTAATGTATGATGTAGGTATATCAGGGACCCTATAGCTTGGAAAGCAGGTATAATAAAAGTCATGTATTTTTTTGGCGGTAATTTTCATTGACCTTCTCCAGCTCAAACTCATTTTCTTTGTTGCCCTCAAAGCCTAAAATATTCCACGGTCGGGAATCCGAATTGGAAAAGATTATCAAAGCTCTTGCTCAAGACTCCCCACGCATAGCAATTCTCGGAGGAGGTGGAATGGGAAAAACAACTCTTGCAAGAGCTGTTTTGCATCACCCAGATATTTCCACCAAATTCAAAGACAGATTTTTCGTCAGCGCTGAATCTGCAACCAACATCATTGAGTTGGCTGCACTGATTGGTTTACACCTTGGATTGCATCCTGGACCAGACCTCACCAAACCCGTTGTCCAGTATTTTTCTAGACTGCCACCTTGTCTTTTGATCTTGGACAACCTTGAAACTCCATGGGAGCCAATACAGTCTCGGGGTGGGATCGAAGAGTTTCTATCCTTGCTGACTGATGTCCCCCATCTTGCATTGATAGTGAGCATTTATTTAGCTTTCTGATCTTTGCTTACTTTCACCAGATCACAATACGAGGGGCAGAAAGGCCAGCAAAAGTTGACTGGACTCATCCATTTTTGCTGCCTTTGAAGCCATTATCGGATGATGCGGCCAAAAAGGCCTTTCTCGATATTACAGATGAACCTCATGATAGCGAGGATATGAACCAACTTCTCCGCTTCACAGATAATATGCCCCTGGCTGTGGATCTCATTGCCCATCTAGCAGACTATGAAGGCTGTTCCAACATCTTGAGTCGGTGGGAGGCTGAGAAGACTTCTCTGCTTTCTACAGGCCATGACAGAAAGTCAAATCTGGATGCATCAATCACCCTCTCACTCTCAAGTCCCCGAATCACAACTGGGAGCAAGGAATTATTGAGTCTACTCTCAATTCTTCCAGATGGACTTTCAGATGCCGAACTTGTTCAAAGTAATATTCCCATTCAGAATGTTCTCAAATGCAAAGCCATATTGCTAGCTACTTCCTTGGCATATCAGGATGACAAGAAGCGAGTCCGGTCCCTGACACCTATTAGAGAACATATCCAGCAGCACTCTCCTCCTTCGCAGTCTCTTCTACGATCTCTTTGCAGGCATTTTGATTCACTTTTGAATCTGTACAGCAAATATAACAATGAGCAGTTGCGATCCATTGTCAATCAAATAACTCTCAATCTGGGAAATCTGCAAGAAGTCTTACAACGGGATTACATGACGGTCATCCCAATCTCGGGATTACAATATATTGTATATTATTGCTGAACTCTTTCTATCGAGTCACTGGACGTGGTCGGACAATGCTGATGGACTGCATCCCACCTGCATTTCCTCGGCCCTGTGATCACCGACTGGAAACAAGTTTCCTCACAGAAGTATTGCTATCATACAGACAGCATCCGACTCTCATGCCAGAACAACTGATTTCCCAAGCAATAATTCACTTTCAACATTTCAACGATACTGTTTTAGAGGGTGAGTCCCCATTGCCATATTTTGTTACAGTTTTGTCTTATACATACTCCAACAATTCCAGCGAAATTCTATTGGGCTGCTGGATTTCACCTGATTGAATCACTCAATCCATCCAGAGCCATACAATTCTTGACAAAGCGATTAAATTGTCAAAATTATGTGGACACACACATCTGCAGTCTAATGCATTATTGGACATCGCTCTGCTCAAGTTAAAGGCCGGAGAATATTCTGTGGCCCAAAATTATGCCAGCGAAGGGCAACACCTTGCTCATTTGACTGGGAATCTATATGATGAGGCAAGAGCACTATTGACTGCATCAAAGTGTTCGATGTGCCTTGGTGATTATCAGGATAGCATTGTCCAGCTCAACAGGGCTAAAGAGATTATTGACATCTGTGGCATGTCTGGAGGCTTCCTCGATCACAACAGGACAAGGATTCAGGCAGAGGTCCATCTTCTGAAATCTGAATATGCTCAGGCCAGAGGCATCTACAGTCAAACACTAAAAACCGCTTCTGTTGATCAAAATTCAGAAGCCTACGTATATGGGCTACTTAATGTTGCACAGATCGGTGTAACGATTGGTGATGCCGTAGAGACCATACAACAAAACCTGGAACAAGCCAAAGAAATACTCCACAGCCTTAAATATGTCTCTGAGCTCATATACTGTGACATGATCTTGGCCGACCTTCATCTCAGACAGAAGGATACTTCTTTGGCAAGTATCTTATTTCGCAAGTCTCTCAATTTGGGTTGGGGCTTGGACAGCGAAATTATGTCCTACTGTCTGGAGAGACTTGCTGATGTAAATGAATGGCATGGGATAGAGTGTCGCCTTGAAACCTCATGGTCAATTGTATACTTGGGTTTTGCACAAAAATCAAAAGAGAAATTAGCACTTCACAAGGCACTTCTCTTCCTAGGAGATGTGTTTAATTTGAACAATGATTCAAACACAGCACACACCCTCTTTATTGTGGCCCTGGAAGGGTTTACATATATGGATGTCCATCGTAGCCGTGCACAGTGCATGCTACGTCTTGGAGATCTTGCAAACAAACGTGGGGATCTGGCAGAGGCGGTTGAACTCTGGAATACAGCTCGGCCGCTGTTTGAACGGTCATTACAAGGCAAAGATGTAGTGAAAATCGAGGCTAGGCTTGTTGCTGTCGAGGAAGCTTGAATTATTGAATCATCTCACAGGATTGTGTACACATCTTGAACGGATATATAGTTGAAAAAGTCGAAGATGTATTCGGGCATATGTATTGTATTAGTGTTCCTTACTCATTTTCAGGTTAGTTGATTGTGTATTGCTGGCATATCTGCCTCTTTATAAAATTAAGTTTTTAGTCTCTGTCTGTCCATATGGCAACAGGGACTGGACAGCTTCGGTTATGCGGCACGGCTGTTCGGCAGGCGTGATTGGCGATGGCGTTTGACCCTTTGGGTGCGAGGACCCCAAATACAAGTTGTTTACCTACTATCTTGAGGGTAGCTTCAAGTGCTAGACCGGAAATAATGGCATATGCAGATTCTGAATCTGGGTATTTATCATAAATTCTAATTCATTCTAATTCTGCGTAAGAAAATTAAACCGCGTCGTCTGATACGGTAGGCCATTTGGGAAGGTGGTTGAATTTTGTTGTTCGACTGGGGTGATGCTTCCCCCGACAAAAGTATGCGCCCAATTTCTTGAACAACTCATAGGGATACACATTATTTCTTACAAGGTGCTGGTCATAACATAGATGACATTGAAAATCCAGATGCGAATAAATAGCAGCACACTTGCCATCGGTGGTCCAGACAGCGTCTGTAAAGGTGATTAAACAGTGTGCTCAAAATTGCGAATTTTAATTGTCCTGACTTGGCCTCATACAAATTTGATAGCTCCACATTGTGCATACACAGACAACACTCTTTTCTCTCTCTAGAAAACATCCTCGATGTTTGAGACTAAGGGTAGACTCTTCAACTCACAGAGCTTGAGTCCTCAAGATCAAACAAGATCGAACACTTTCTTGTTCAATGAACAACAAAATGTGATCATAAGACAAGCAAAGAGACAGGGCTGTTCAAATGCTCGTCAGAGTTATGATCAGGGAACGGCCGCCCCAACATGCCCATCAATTAGGCATGTGTGCACAAAAAGGCAACAACTACGGCACCGTAGTACAGTCCTCACCACAAGTGTCACCTCTCACTCACAGGCAGGCTGACCAATGGTCACGAGGCAAAAAAATCAAACCCTTTCCGAAACTTTTTCATTACTCACAGGAATCATACACAGTTAAAAGCAAGAGTCGGAATGAGACTCATTAATATTGGGACGGCGTGAGAAACCCGAAGGAGGTCGAGCTTTTATCCATTAATATTAGTATGAATCTCCTTTTATTATCGGATCCACAAGTCAAAATTCCCCGAGATGAGTAACACCCTAGTCCTACACTGGAATCACTGTGACGTCGTATAAAAGATACTCCAAAATATCGTTGAGACTTGTCGTTAGTCACGATAGTCGGTTGAGTGCGGATAGACTAGCAATGGACTCCAAATGCCGCAAGAGCTGAACTATTTTCAGATGACCCAATAGGTATCTGACAACACGGTGAATTGGGGAATGCACAGGATAGACGGTGAGATGTGTGGTAACACGGAAGCATATAGGTAGCCTGTAGAATTGATAAAGTCAGCGTTAAATACAGCAAGATATACCTGAATGGTCGAGAGTGGTTTGGATAGGATTGGAGGGTGAAAAGGCGATAAGTGAAGTTCTCTGAGTGTATTCTTCAGGAACTGAGTCAAGATAAGTTTTGGTGAAACGGAGTATATTCTCTGTTACAGTAAGAGGGGGAATTGCCACACTGTACAGGAAGCTTGAATACCTTTCCAGAGCCCGAATATCGGACAAGTATATATGAAATTGGATGTAGGTAAATCAATGGTCCATGTGGTGCACACAGCCTAAAATGATGAAACAACCGATAAATTTGGAATAGAGAGAGTCATGGGGAGGAGAGTATCATATGCAAGAATGCCTAGACCTTGGCGAAACTTCATTGGTCCAATGAGCAGTCGGTTGTCCGGGAAATCAGGGAATCCACATATGGTCCCAAGGGGATTGCTTGATGTGATATGTTGGAGCTTTCCAAGGGTCGTTTCAGGTCCATGTGCATTTTACAGGCACAGAACCATGCGGAGGGTTGGGGGAATTTTATGAAAGTGCGCATCAAGCCATCAATGGACTTTCCCACGGTTTGATTTGGGCTCGGTCGTGCCGATGTGATTGTGATTTCTACAAGGGTTTGGATTGAGTTCCAGCTAATTAATTTAGGGAATGAGCAAAGCTTTCTGCAGTGATTTCAATGTAAACCGCAAAGTGGAGTCACATCACATGGTACGGGATGGGCATCTAGTTGCACCCATTTCACGAGTTCTTTGGGTTGGCTCCTGTGCAAAAATCTGGGCCGAATTTTGTTAAAATTTCAGTCCATCCTAAGAATTACATTTTTACGCAAAGGAGGTTGGGGCGAATGTAGTAAACGGTGCCAGTCAAACCCAGCACGATGCTAAGATCCAGAAAATTTGGCTTTGGCCTCTGCGACATGATTTGCTGGCATATCTGAACTGACTCTGCAAGAACCACATCAATGAGGAAATTGTCCTGGAACCACAAGGATTATGCGGAGTTTTTGCACAGTTTGAACCAGTTCAACCATACTGGCAACAATGTGGAGAAGGAATAGGATTGTTCTTGGTCAGAATGAGCATAACCTTCCAATAAAGCCCTGTTTTTTGAACCCACATGGATTGGAGTCTATAGCCACCTTAGGTTCTGGTGTGTGCCTGATTTCGGAAATCAGGTTCGAAAGTAAAATGAATCCACCAGTCATCTACAATCCTGCGAGCAAAATATTTAACCATAGATAGCAATTGGAATTCAGAGCCCGACTGAAAGCCAACTTCAAGTTATTAAAGTCGTTAACATGTGAACAGACACCAGAGCCTGGCGGTTTACGGATACTGGAGTCACAGGAAATCATGAGAGGATCTAGATCTGTCGAAGAAAACATTGAACCTCGCGTAATCTGAAAGACCTATCTCATGCAATGAAGTCGAACAATAGAACAGATTTTGTAAGACACAACATTGGGATGAATCGGTGGAATATCCAGCAAACCGGGGGCACTATCTAACGACCCTAGAGTACTTTTACCAAACCATGGACTATCAACCCCAGAATGTAGTCAGAAGGATGAGCACACTTAAACCTCCTATGGTGAGGTGGTTGGCCAGAAGCACAACATGACAAGAAGAATCAGACCTGTTGAGGAACCAACAGCATAGAGAATTTAGAAAAATCAAGGAGGGATGGAGAAAGTGTTGAGAGCCCATCCAGAAGACTACCTATCGGGTCCAAGACACAGTGATACACCTCAAAAGAACGCCGAGAGAAACAGAAATTGAGGTTCCCAGCGAAGCCAAAATGCATTGAACAGGAAAGTAATGATATTAGCATCATTGTTGTCGAAATTGGATGCATCCCGAAGCTGTACTACCCACTGGTCGCCTAGACACTGCCCAGGCAAAGTTCTGACAATGAGAAATTTCATTCCTTTATGGTGACGAGCTCTTGCCCGTACTTTATGGCGGGGAAGCATCACCCGAGTCGAACAATAAAATTCAACCACCTTCCCAAAATGGCCTACCGTATCAGACGACGCGGTTTAATTTTCTTACGCAGAATTAGAATGAATTGGAATTTATGATAAATACCCAGATTCAGAATCTGCATATGCCATTATTTCCGGCCTAGCACTTGAAGCTACCCTCAAGATAGTAGGTAAAACAACTTGTGTTTGGGGTCCTCGCACCCAAAGGGTCAAACACCATCGCCAATCATGCCTGCCGAACAGCCGTGCCGCATAACCGAAGCTGTCCAGTCCATGTTGCCATATGTCCAACCTTGCCCAACTTGTTAAGGTTCGCCCGGCGCCGTCAGTGCCAGCGTTCGTTCCACTGTCCCATTCTCTGCCGTGACCGGGCTGCGTTTCAAACAATGGACAAGCAACATTTTATCATCTATCTTCGTGTCTGACATTGTTTGTGCCGCGAGGGTTCCATTCAAGTTTGCAGTGCAACTCCGAGATCACCGATCTACATGATTCGCGATCACGCTCAAATCAAGCTCAAATACATAAACCACAATACAAAGTCAACCATGAAAGCCGTACAATATGTATACGTGTATATTTTCCACCAAAAATCTCACAAATCCCGGTGTCGCGGGATAAAGCTGAGTCATCGAGTGGGTTTTGAATGGGTTACTAAGCCAGCACGCAAGAACTGTCAACAAATGGCGTGCGCAAGCCCGAAGGTTTATATACCACGAGGAAGGTTCTGTGAATCAACACTTCAGATGGGCGCACCCACTACAACTGGCTCTCTTAACTTCGCCGTGCCTCCCAAAGATGGTACCCGGGCGTACGTGAATACCAGCGTCCCAAAAGACATAAACTACACCCGTGAGACCCACGAAGTCAAAATCTACAACCTCCGTGGCAATGAGTCCGCTGCGACTCTTGACACAGCTGGTTTTCAGCTCTACAACCACCCTGCGAAGCACACAGCATTCACGAATGACGCCGAGGTCGAAAAGGAATATTATCCAGAAAGTATCGAGCTCATCAAACGCCTCACGGGTGCAAGCCGTGTTGTTTTATTTGACCATAGTACGTCGTTGAATCGGTTCCTCTCCTAATTCCAAGTTCAATTTAAATTTCAGCCATTCGGCGCCGCCGCCCCGACCAGAAAGATGACGGGCCAGATAGACGCCAGCCGGTCCCTCAGACCCACGTCGATCAGACGAATAAGGCCGCTGTGCAACGCGTCCACCGGCATCTCCCCCCTGAGGAGGCCCCGGAACTGCTGAAGCATCGGTTCCAGATCATCAACTTATGGCGCCCGATCTCCCACCCAGCTGGAGACTGGCCACTGGCACTGTGCGACTTCCGGAGCGTCGATCCGGTTAATGATGTCCTACCAGTTGCGTTGATATTCCCTGACCGCGAAGGAGAAACATATGGGGTAAAGTACAACCCGAACCAGAAGTGGATGTATTTTTCAGCTGTGACTCCCGAAGAGTTGATTCTGATTAAATGGTGCATTGTTCGTTTGTGCGTTCAAATTGTCAGCTCACTGATTTTCAACAGTTTCGACTCTCTTCAGGACGGGAGGTAAGCAAACAATACCATTCACCTTGGGACCATATTAAGTGGCCCTTGCTTTTCAGTGTTTCCCTCTTCACTCCCCATACCGCGTTCGAAGACCCTGCCACCCCGGAAGGTACTCCGTTCCGCGAGTCTATAGAGCTTCGCGCACTTGTATTCTATGATTGAAATTGTACTTTATGCATGTTCGTTTTAGTCCTCGAAAATGGGATCTAATGATAGGCCTTACACCACAGAGTGACGAACGAGTGATAGATGCGGATGGGGAGACGCGAACAGGCGCTGGTAAATCAAAGTTAATAAGACCGAGGCGCTGACCTGGGGATTTTTACCATCTCATGTGTAGACGGTTGGCAGGTCTGTCATCAAGCATCGACCAAAGCGCAAAATATTTATTGAAATATAAGGTCATGAGCAATACAAGGTCGTGAGAGCTACTCAAGTTTCACTCGGAGCGATCATCTGAGTAATATGGCGGAGGATTCACAGAGTCTCTCCGGAACTCCCAGTCCTGAGAGCCGCCCTGTGTATCGGACAGGGCAGACGAATGCAAAGTCGCTGGGGGAGTATACGGGCCGGATGGTGTGGGGGTTGAATGAAGTCCAGCGGAAGGTGACGCCGTCGCCGCCGACATCATTGCGGTGCCGGCTCTCTTCGCACTAACCATCGAACGAGGAGACGAGGGCAGTCCTATTCCAGAAATTCCGGGGCTGGACATTGAAACTGAAGTCGTACCCCGGCTGGTGTCGACATTCATCTGGAAAGGAGTCATCTCGGTGGGAGGGAGCGCTTTGAAATGTTCAACACCTGAATGAATGGTTTACAGAAATCAGTCAACTCACATTTATGGTGATTTCGTCTTCGTCTGCAGAGCATAATTAGCAGCAGGCCGAGGATCAATATTAGTCCTCCCAGAACACCGCCCACGACAGCTGCGACGGTTTTCGACTTGGACTTGAGTCAGGTAAGATACCAGTTCAGTGGATTGCATTGAATACAGACTTTATCAGAAGATGGCGATGAGGTAGAGGACTGCAGCAACACCGCAATCAGATAAAAACGTAATCAGAAAGAGAAGACTGACGGTTGTCGATGCGGAAGAGGTTGATGACCCCTACTTGGATGTTAGATAGGCTAATACATGTTGAAAGAGAAACGAACAGTGCTGGATAGGGAACCTGTTGAAGACCCGCCGGATTTCGAACTGTGGGAAGACACAGCTTGCTATAACAGATGTTACAGTAGCTCAACCAAGGTCCGAAGACGATGACTCACCCTGACACTAGTCACATCATCGACGAAGGTAGAGAATTTAGAGGGAAGCGAACCACCAGTCGTTGTTCTATTCGTGATGTAAACCGCCGCAACGCCTAAATTCCCGAGCTGGTTTAGCAGAGAAGTGTCGGATGTCGATGGCGACGCATCGAATAGCATCGCGGATTGCTTCGATAAAGGTGTCGAATCAGTGTTCGATAGCGCGGTGGGATCGAACGACGAATAAGCGGAGTCGTAGGTGTTGATCAGGTCAACCAGGGGAAAATAAGCCGCGTCAGCGGACCCTCCCGCGTTCAATACAGTCTGCGTTGCATTTAGACTTCACTCGAATAAAAGAAAATGAGAAAATGAACTCACAAACGTGAAGCCTTGAGACTTTGCATGCGATACATATGCGCTGTATGTATCGACATCATCCGCCGTAGCCGTAACATTATCCAAGAAAATGCCAGTGGGGCGGTAAGTGGTCTCCCATCCTGCGTAGGTGTCTATATCTGCCAGGACTGTTCCGACTCTGGTATCACGTATCCCAGCACAATGCATTCGTGTTTATAGGCCGCAACGAGGAGACGCATGCCTGGTATCCGGAGCGAGGTTGAGATCCAGCAACACCTGGGCCTTGGTCTGGGTTGATGATCGTGTAAAATACTGTATTCGGATGCGCCGTGATACTGCGCGCATATTGCGTCAGAATCCCTGGAGGTCAGCAAAAACACTGATAATGCTAACATTTCAAAAAATGAGTCCCATGCAGCGCAGTTGCTGTCGGGGTTCCAGTAGAGAGGCACGATGACCTGCGAATGACATGTCAAATTCGCCATTGCACTGTGGACGCGAACGACGTACCGCCAGAGCCTGGATGCACGTCGCGAGCGACAGCCCGAACACAAAACTGCTCAAGATCCGGCGAGAAAGCATTCTGGGCGGCGAGAAAAAATCCTACAATCCTCCCCCATGGTGGGGGAAACGAGGAAAGATTGGGACCGTTCGGCGCTTGTGCCTGTGCTGAAACTCATCATGACTGTCCTGTGCAATGAAGCCGATTACGGCATAGTATATACGTCGGCATATTCAATATTTGGTACAACGCGTTTTTGTTGGATCAAAATAAAAAGTGGTCGAAGCCTAATGCAAGGCGAAGACCAATTTCATGCTGGCCTTGGACGAACGACCTGCGAGCTTCTCCTCTGACCTTTGATTACGAGATTGACAAGGACAACTGATCTGATGAGAATTAAACGCCGCCATGAAGTTGATGGACATACATACCTCGGAGCTCCTCCTCCCCAAGCGCCACACCAAATCAAAATAAACCTAAGCCACCACTGCGGCCGGGGATGCGGATTTTAAAATATCCTTTGATCCTTACTTTGATCTGACTGAGCTGGGCTGCCGCCATCTCAGTACCAGCGTCTACCCCGGTCGCAGCTGAGCTTTAGTCTCTCTTGACAGACGCTCTAGTGTCAGTATTTAGCTCGTGCCTCGTTTGATATAGAGCTGAGCGCAACGAGAGCCACACAATAAGGAGAAAGATCGTCTCAATTGAGCTCATAGTCCGACTCCATGCCATGTCGCGCCAATGCGGCGCACCAACACCGAAATAAGAGAAGGGGGAGGGGGACGCAGCAATTCACAATGCGGCTGCGTCGTCGGGGGTGTGCTCGAAGGTGCAACTGCCAGACCGCCTTTTCCCGCTGGGGTTCCGCATGTAACCTGTTGAATTTGTTCCTCGAATGGCGCCGAGACCATTGCTACTCTTGGACGTAATACCACCGCCAACTTACTGGTTTTATTTGATTCGGAAGTTCTTGGATACTACCTGTATAATCGGAACCGATAGAAGCGATCCCAATAGAGCGCCTCTGATCAATGCTAATGTTGGCTGGTTATGCGCCGTGCAGGGAAGCCTGGGGCTGGATTATTGCTCCCAAAAAATGAGTACACCGAATACAAGTGCTTAGGATTTGAAGAAAGAAAGACCGACGTTGGTACATGTAGTCTTTACCCCCATCGTGACCTCATGGGCCTGGGCGCACGGCGTGGACCTCTATTTTCGATCTGAATCAGCCAGACCATTAACCATGGCTGTACTTACCTTGGTCCGCAACGTTCAACCACTATGCCTTCCGGAGACTGCAATAGAACCGTCCACCAGAACGCTGTCGACCCAGAGGGTCCGCAATGCGGGACAGCACGCCGTCCAACAGCGTGTCGCACATTTTCGCGCGGAGAGCAAACGGGCTGCATATTGACTTCGGGAGGAGTATAATCGATTCTCAAGGAGGTCTGTTTAAGAGTATCCGAAGATAAATCCTTGAACACCGGCCATAGCTCATTTTGGGACCTGACTCGGACATGATGGTCGGGTAAAAGAGAGGTTTGTGGCGGTGCTTACATGATCGCCAAGATAGGCACGAAAATGAGTCTTCGACATGGCCGACATCTAAGATATACGTTCCAAAGCTTCGTTGGATATCAACCCACCGACAAGACTCGAGGTCTCTATAGTTGGTCATTTATTTAGTCAAACAAGTGCCAGTGTAAAGTTGCGCCGGTTGGCGAGATCACACAAGATAGTAGTGATAGAAAGAGATACAACGCTACATAAACCTGCAGTCCACCCAATTACCGTACTTTGTACATCTGCACGACAGTCGCACCCGCGACATCTTCCTCTTCGGTCTTCACCGAAAAGTGGATCTCGACGTCCAACTCGCGCGAATTCGTCTCGCTTTTAACGCAGTGGAAGCGCCCGGTCACAGTTGATCCTGTAGCGAGTGAGTTTTACCGCAAAGAAACAAAGGTATGGGAAACAAACGCACCTTCCTCGACGACGATTGGTTCCCTCAGTAAAAATAGCGTCTGCTTCCAATGCGTTGGGATGCTCTGTGGGCCCGTGCTGAAGCTCGTGATTTTGGGAGTCTCAGGCTTCCCGCCAGAGGTGACGCGGCGCTGTGGGGCGGGCCGCCCGCCAACGGGCCACACCTCCGCCAACACAACGTCATTCTCGCGTATCACCTTCACCTCGGTGCCGTCGGGCACAGGCTTTCCGTCGACCGTGAAGAAAGTGTCGAAGTAGAGGATGAAGGAGTTGACTTTCGTCCGCCGCTCGACGGTTGAGACGAGCTTGAACGACGAGACGAAGTCGAGCTGCCGCGCTGTGATAGCGCCGAGATGCAAATCCTGAAATTGAATTGGAACACTTCATTCGTTTGTGTTTGAGTCGGAAAATTAATCACCTTGACAGTATATGGCGTACTAAGGAGCGTCTCTGGGCCAACAACATCGACGATCGCTTCGTCGTACAGCTCGTGCGACATGGTCGACAGGTCGAAGCCTAAAGGTGTGTGAAATAGATAAATGCGCAAATGAACCAGTCCGCACCATACACGTCGTTCCAAAAATCCACGCGGTCCTTGGAGACCTCGCTGGCATCACATAGAGCCAACATCATTTTGCACTGGCTCGGCGCCATCACGCCTTCGGGCCTCAGGAAGCGATCCCGCGCGCGGAGCACGGAGTCCAGCATCGATTCATACAGCAGCGCATACCCCATCCATTCGGAGATAATCACATCCACTTGCTGTACGCCGTCAGGAAGCGTGATGTCCTCGACCTTGCCGCGGATGACCGTGATAATGTTATCGAGACCATTTGCCTTGACGATTTTCTCGGCCTTTTCTGCGATGTCGCTCGCGTCGACGGCGAACACACGTTTTGCTCCGGACCGGGCCGCAAACAGGGACAGGATACCTGTGCCGCACCCCACATCCAGCACAACGGCGTCCCGGAATAGCGAGGGGTTCGTCAGGATAAAGTGCGCGTAAGTCGAGGTTCGCACTTTGTCCTGAATCATAACGGCATGAATATCTGAAGAAAATTTGGGCCATCTAAAATATGGGGAAAAAATATCGGCATACCATTCGCCTCGTAACTCTGGAAATAATGCGAATCGTCGTCGCGCGCGGGAGCAGGCCCAGCGATGGGCCCCGGCTCATTAACGACCGCAAGCAAACTTGAGATGTCGAGCTGTTTGCTCACGAGAGCACGGTAATCTGCCAGGTCCTGCTTCGCCGCAGACAGGCGCTTTTCTAGGGCAACAATCCGCTTTGCAGGATCAGTATCTTCTGCATCCGAGTCGGACCAGTCGTCCGGTTGAACCTCTGCAAAATTTCAAGCGTCTATATTTAAGGACGAGAGCATATTTACGGAGCAAAGGGTCATCTTCCAATGCAGGATGAAGATATTCGTCCGATGAAAATAAGGCCTCCGTTCCAGTCAGTGCCGTGACAACCGCTGGGCTAGGGTTCTGGAAGTAAATTTAAAAACCAAAGAATAGTAAGGAAGCTAATTTCCACACCGTTTTCCGAATAAAATTGATCAGACGAATGCGCCTATAGGTGTCGAGCGCTGCGAGAAGTCATGAAAGAAAGCTCTCCAGAAAACCGGATTGACCCACACAATCGGCCGCAAAGGGCATCCAGATCTAATCCATGGGTTCCTTTGTCATACGCCAGAGCCTCCTCCACAGATGGAAGCACCTTGTCTTCGAATAATGACCTGCAAGGTCTGTGCTCCATCGAATCTGAGACCCAGTCATCCCAGGTTTCTTCCTCATCGTTGTCCTCAACACTCGAGGCGGTACCCTCCTCGCTGTCGCTGTCTTCTCCTGGTAGGGTCGAACGGGGTGGTAAACGGACACTCATATCGGGAGGGAAAAAAAAGCGAGATCGGCCGATCACCGACGATCGATCACGTGAAATCTCGGTCACGCGATCGTTCTCCCTCGACGCGTTAAACGTTAATGATAATCGAAACGGCTGACGCGAACTATCCAGTGCGCAAGTTTTGCGCTATCAGGGAACGCCCACAGTTTTTCGCAAAATGAGGTAAATCAAGGGTCCGCGGAGAGCGAGATCCCATCGTGTATTGCCATAAGCGGCGACTGCCTGTTACGGGACGGAGTCCGAGCCGCAGCGGGAGTAAGACAATCAGTGATCACCAGACGGAAAATACAACTGCGCAAATGTGTCGTTCCTCGCGTTGTCCCTCGTGTTGTCCCTTTTGCTTTTCTATTTGTCTCAATTACGAAGTAACAAAGCACAGTTCCTGAACGGTCAGCCCAAGAAGAGGTTCATATGTTCGAGAGGATCTGAGTACTAGTAGAATGGTCCTGGTGATTCTGAAGAAAAGAAATCATAGCACATTCATAGATTTAGCCAAATCGTCTAACTCGCCTTGAAGACTTTATAATAAAACAAACGCTCCGCGAATGCACAGCTCCCCGTTTAGCCTCGGCTCCTTTTTCCGACCAAGGATGGCTGCGGGTCCACTTTCCATGGGGGTTATCAATCGTCTTAGGACCCTGGACCCAAGTTTGTTGACTCATCATATCAAATTTGATCACCATAAACTTCAAAAGGCACGCCACGCCACAAAATTCCGCCACTCGCCGTTTTTGGTTCCACCTCCACCGCCCCTGCAAATCTCGTTCAATGAGCATCCATTCCTCGCCTCCTGGCTCACATTCTGGATCTTCATTGTCAGTTCATTCAATTGCAGACACAATCACCTCAACAGCCGCGCTCACTGCCGCGTACCGCCCACCTCCCAAAGACTTTGCCGCCGCTTTTGCGACTCTCCAGGGGCAGTATGGTATGAGCGGAGACTTCCCTGCGCGTGCTGTTGTCCCGCCCAAGAAGAAACAGCGCAAATCGCCGCCGAGTCGTGGGGCTTCGTCGTCTAACAGGCAGCCCACTACGTCTGTGTCCACCAACTCCACCTCCCTGGACAGAGCACGCAGCCTCGACTCACACGCCGACCGCCATGTCCTGCCGTCTTCTGACCGCGTAACGTCGACTGAAGGGACATCGAGAGCCACCGCCGACACTGGTCATGAATCTGCGCTGATGGGCGGAGCGGGAGGCGACAAAGGAAAATCCTCCGGGGTGTCGAAGCTGAAGAGGATTCTCGGCCTCCGGTTCAAAGGTGCCTCCTGCCTAAATCTCTCCCCAGCTCAGCTGACGACATTCCAGGAACCAAGTGAATCTACAGCGTCGAAGTTGAAGAGCATTCTCGCCCGCCTTGAACGGTGTGTTTCAAGCTTACTTCTCTCCCTGCTCAGCTGACGATATTCCACGCAACAGCCTGAGATGAGTCCATGAGCCCCGGGCCACAAACTCGCATTAGGTCCAGCATCTATCCCACTGCTCTGAATCGCCACTCGCCTCTGTATTGGCTCGCTATTCGTACATACGCGTTGGATATTATATTATCACCGTTTTTCGTTCTTCATACCTACTTTTGGGTAATTGGCCACCTGTACAGACACATCCTTGGGATACAACGAAAAGCTGCATGGAATCCCAGAAATTTACGTCGCATTGCCGGCCCTGTGATATCGATCTCTCTTGGCCAAGTCGGGCCCGAAACTTCAAAAAAATTAATCGAGTTTAAAATGGTGGAGTCACCCCAACTTTTCGTAAGGAACTTACGACACGCCAAATGTCTCACAAAACAAAAAACCATGCGTGTAATTCAAGCGCCAAGTGAGGTAATTCGACGCCAAAAATAAAGGTGTCGCTGGCTCTTGAAGCACAATATATTATCCTGATTTATCCAGTGCCGAAACGACCGGACCAACCGGAGAGCGATGCCTGAAGGTCCAGGCACACGACGCCATGGCATCCAAAAGGTGGAGGAAATGGGGCTAAAATATGACGTCTACATAGGCGCTGAGCGGCGTATGGTGGTGCTGCGCTGAGTCCAGGTACTAAATTCCGCAGCTACCAAGACGGTGACTAATGACATCCGCACGGCTGGGATTGGGGAAACAGAAATGCAGCACATGGAGCCAGTGGAGAAACTGCGGGGGACATTACCACCAAGCACGGACCGGATTTTATTTAGGTAGAGATGAAAACCAACAGGCTTGATTGCGGGTCATACCAATGCTGCAATCCGGAAGGAGCAACTATTCATTCGGTGTGAAAAGAATTCGGTGAATCGTGAGGATAAGAGCCACATTGAACATCTGAGAGTTACTTCGCTCTGTTGCCTGCTGAATTCGAGACAGACAGACTCCAGAAGCGGGAGAAACATCGAAAGCCATCCCTGGAAGATAGATAGCACAATAGGTTCCGGTGTCCATCAATGTTGGAGAAATCCAGAACTTTCATGTACACCGCTGCGTGGGATGCCGAGAGCTCCGATGTTTGATCCTGCGCCTGGATCGGCATGTTTTTTTTGAGACCTCAGCGTGGTTCTAGGATGAGCGGAAGGTCGGAGAAGCAAGGGTTCCGCATTTTCAGATGTGACGCAGATCGACGGTCATCGATAAACTATTAGTATTGCTGCGCTCGCAGCAAACTCGCAGCTCTCCGATCATATGAAGGACTGCGTCGCTGCGGCCGTCGACCAGTCGCCGAGGATAGTCGCGGGGCGGGAGACAGTTGGTGCACGCTCCATTTTTCCCAAGAAAATCACAACTAGATTTAAATTTGTCGAGGCTCCTCAGCGAGCGAAGTCGAGGTCGATTTCGGCCATCACTGAGTTCCAATCAACGTCTCTTCCGCGTCTTTTCCTCAAAGAGGCTGCAATGTCCCTTGTTCTAAAGTGTATATTCAGTTATGTACCACATGAACACTTTGTCTCGAGGGCGAAATTTGCGGGGGCATAGAAAATGAGCAGGTGACACACAAGGGGAACGCGGGAAATTTTATGGGGCTTTTCTTCAAAGTTGAGCGCTCATCGAAGATCTGAGGGATACATTACCCACCGTGTGGGCACTCCGCGAGGTACGGGAGGTTATCTAGCGGCGCTCATTCAGTCACTGACTCACCAAAAACCTTCTGTATAGCTTTCATGAGCGCTGCCGATCTTCCGAGTCAGTCACGGATAAGGCTCAGGATGTGAAGAAGAATGGGCTCGAGCGGGATTTTCCTGAAAGCTGGACTAGGAGTGGTAAATACAGATAAGAGCTCAGGCACCGGTGTCCATGAACGGAGCGCCCTCCGTGATCTAGTCGATCCATCTGTAGTTCGCGTTATGGTACCGGACCTGATTATATGCCGTTGAATAGTAGGCCAAGTTAGAATGTTGGGCCGCGGGTTGAAGAACACCAAATTAAATTGACTCATAGCGCAGAGAAAAATTTGCTGAAAAAGTAGCGATCTGTGTTGCCGTGACAGAATTTTGATCAGGGTGTAATAACATGCCTTGCGAGAGAAGCGTCAAGAAGCGATTCAGCGCTAAGATCCTGCCCCATGCACAGTGTGGTGATAGGGTTACTACCAGAGGGTCAAACTTGGGGTAGACAGCTTGCAAGAAATAACAGGCAGAACCCATTTAGCACCCTTGAACCGCAAGTCGAGTCAGAGTCGGTACCTATGTTCTCCAAGTGGTTCGGATTCTTGTCTCCGGGGACCTGGAATGTGTGGGCGGTGTTAAAGCTGTCTTGGAGTGAAATTGAATGCTATTTTCCCGAGATCAGATGTATTCCTAGAGAAATGTAAAATATTTAACATTGATGTAACAGCATATGAAGGACGTGGGTTCGCGCCGAAAGCCCCACCTGTCTACCAGTTCCTGCACAGGCACAACGATGATCAGTCAGTCCACACACCCGTCCCGCACTTCAGTCAATTCGACCACCCCGTTGGGAACTAGCTATCGCCCACCTCAAAAAGATTATGCCGCCGCGTTTGCGACACTGCAGTCAGCGTATGGGGTGCCCGGTATGGGCCCTGGGCCGCCTCCCAGAGGTACCATCGCCAAGTCCCAAGGAGACTCTGGTTTCAAGAAAGCGCTGCCTGAGGAGACACATGTTACCCCGGCTGTCGAAGCGGGCGATACCGCGGCCGCGAAACCCGATCGCCCCGGGCAACCTGGGACAGCGAAAACAGCGGCAAAAAGGATGGTGAATGCTGTGAGTTCGGTGTTCAAGAAAGTGTTTGGAAACAGTATGTGGATCTTTCATGCCGCTGGCTGCAGGCTCTGATTATTCTGCAGGGGAAAAGTAGCCGCGGCTTGGAAAAATTGTGGGAGATTCCCCTTACATTGTACTCGTCGGCCTGAGATTCGAGCGGCCAGATTGTCCCGTATTACGGCTTCGAGCTGTATGTGTATGGAGCTGTATGTACGTCTCGAGTGGATGCTTCCAGCCGTCATCAGCGAGGTCAATTTGGGGAGATGGATGTGATAACCCTGGTGTCCCGAGGTATAAATCACCCTGCCTCTTCAGCGTCAAAAAAATTACTTCCCTCCTCGCGGCATAGATCGATGATCAGTAGCACCTCCCACCCGTCCTCCTCTTCAGTCAACTCTACGACGGAGCTGACGGCGGCGTACCGCCCACCGCAGAAGGATTATGCAGCAGCGTATGCGGCGCTACAAGAGAAATACGGACCGACTGGCTATGGACAGCGCACACCAGCGACGGCCCCAAAACCAAGAAAGACGCTTAGCGCTCCGAAATCGTGCACTCCACCCAGCAGCTCTTCGTTGCCCCAGTCGCTCGGAGATTCATCACGTCCCGCTATTTTGCCATCAACGCAAGGCGGGGTGAGCCGTACCGTAAAAGGGCTTAGATCGATGCTTGGATCCGTTTTCAGGTTGAAGCTGAACGGTAAAATTACGTCTCTGGTGTCGTGCTGGCCTGACTTTCCCCAGAAAAATGCAGGAATAAAGCACTTGTCGAGGCGGGCGAGATCAGCGATGCATCAAAGGATACTGAAAGAGGATTCTGCGAGGATACTTGAAATAGGATCAAACTGATACATATCACGGTGGGATAAGAAAAAATATTTTGCATGTCTGATATCTGATGTGAAAGAGTGAAAAGCCGTTGGATGCGGATAAATCACATACAGAGTATACGTTAATCAGGACACTTCCATTTCATCCTCCTCGCCCTCGAACACCTTTTGGATTTGGAGCCATACGGATTTGGCTGCAACAGCCGCAAGGAGCTTACATTGGGTGAGCTCCGCTTCCTCGAATGACCTCAGTGACCTCCAATTCGTCCACACACACCGTGCGTCGTCGATGCCATTCCCAAAGGAAAAGGCAAAACAGCCGCTAGCATCAAGGGCCCCTTCTTCCTCCTCACTCGGGTCGACGACGAGGGCTGATTTTATCCTCCCAATGGCAATAGCACATACGACGCCTTTCATCGGGATGGAACCGGCATTCAGCAGTGCAATGGTGCTAGCATTTATCATTGCAGCCACCAGTCCATCGTAGGATTTTGAACGTGTAGGGCTTAGAGCTTGAATGACAAGTTGGATAAGAGTACGAGGGTTTTGGGAGAGGATTAACGATGGCATAAGTGCTGCACGGATGGTCGCCGCCAAGGATTTGCTTTGGGTAGCTGGCACATTCGACAGAGGCCGAAGCAGAACTTCGAACGTGGAAAGCGATGGGTTTTCAGCAGCAAGTCTGACTTCTATTGGCCCCGAAACAGATGCTAGGGCCGCGGTGTCTCCTGCGATGTCCATAAGCCACCAGAAACCGAAATGAATATTTTAACGGTACCAAAACCAAAGCGAGCTGAACCATCCACCCTTGCTAGCCCGTCCAAGTTGACTTTCAAGGCGCGAAGATCTGTAGTCTTTCTGCCTCCGCGACGCGCGGAATCCATCGCAAGTGGCAGGAAGAGAAATACTGAAGCCATTGACCTCATCAACAAACAATGGTACACAAAACCTTTCCTCTCTTCCTAGATCTTCCTGCTATCTTCTGATTCTTCCATCCAGTTCTCTTCCTGCGTTTTGCGAGAGCACCGAGGAAAGGCCGTCCTTATTTCTTTCCCAGGCCTTGAACACGCGGCTAGCGAATCGCGATGGAGTCTCAGGACTCCATTTGGTCTCGACTATAAGTACACGAAACACGTCGCTCGGCGCGCCGCCAAATCTCGTCCCTTTACTTCCGGTAACGAGAGTCATTATTTTTTCGAATTATCTGTTTTGATGAGCATTAATTGACCGAGTAGGAAAGGTAACCTTTGGCTCTTCGGAAATGCCGCCTCGTTGCAAAGGCTAGTATTTTCCAAGGCTATTCTGTATTCCAGGACAAAATTTCAACTGGTCAGTGATAACGGGTTACGGAACTCTGAAACCCGCCCGCAGTTCGAGATTTGGGTTTAGGTCGCCCTTCCACCAAGCCTTGATTCATCCATAATTTTCATAATACGCAAATTCATAATTATGCCTGAAGATGCAGAGCGTCGCCGTTGCCGTGTCTTATTGAGATCAACGAGCAACGCAAAATAAGTTGCCTTTTCTATTCCTCCAGTCCGATGTTACACGGCTGACGTCGCCGCAGCCGCCGCAGCCGTTATCGTCACCTCTTCCCGTTCTTCATAGTCGCCATGACTGACTCCCGAAACATGATTTCCTGGTCGGAGCGATAGTCGCGCTAACAGCTACGGCCGCACCGATAGCTGTGTCCTTGCCTCGACCGGTCATCTTTCTGACAGATCCAGCCAATATCCTTTCTTTGCCTCGCGACGCTGACGTTGTAATTGACGTCGCCCTTATATAGTCGTAGATCTTAGTCAAGAACTTAAAGGGAAGCACCATACTCATCGTCTCCTCGTCTCCTCTCTTGCTTTCCGACCAGCCTCCACCCATACGACCCGTCTGAACCAGACTGCCGGCAGAAACAAAATACAATGTCAACCTCAATTTACACCTCTTCCTCGCCACACATTGACCACATTGCTACCATCAACGCAAGCGCCAGCAAGCCGCTGATCCCCAGCCAGCCCTCCTACGGTATTGACTCTCCCCTCGGCCTCGCCTCTTCGTTCGCCTTCTCTCCTCTCTACGTACGCCATCTTCCCTACCACTTCAAACCAAAGCTCTCACCAACCCTCGTCACAGCTCTACGCCACCCTCAAAGGCAAACACGACCTCTGGTCCTCTCTCCTCTCCTCTCTCCCAGCGACCGCCTTCGCGCACCCCACACTCGACGCCGGCTGCGGCCGCGGCATGGTGCTGCTCCAAATTGCCGCGCGTAAGAAATCGCTCGGCTACACCGACACGCAGAGCTACGGCATCGACATCTTCAACACCAGCGACCAGAGCGGCAATGCGCCCGAGGCGACGTGGCAAAACGCAGCCGCAGCCGGTCTCACGGACCACGTAGTCCTGCACACGGCGAGTTTTACGGAGACGCTGCCGTTCAAGGAGGGCGTGTTCGGGGTTGTGACGAGCAGCTTGGCGGTGCACAACACGGATAAGGAGGGGAGGAGGGCGGCGGTGAAAGAAATGGCGCGAATATGTATGCCCGGCGGGTGGGTGGTGCTTGTGGACTTGGCGGGGTATGTAGGTGGGTATGAGAAAGTGCTGAGGGCGTTGGGGTGGACGGAGGTGGATACAAAGTGGGGCGGGGCGGGTGTTATGTTCGGGGCGTGGCCGTGTATGGTCTTAAAGGCGAGAAAACCGGAGTGAATATACGAAGAAGTGGCTGTCATAATTACCTGGGCGTGTATCCACAAACAGAATATTTGTGATGGTCAAGAGGTTCCGAGAATCCTTGTCCGAGGGACCCATTAAGGAGTTGAGTTGCGTTCATTAAACATTGTTAAGAACCAGAAATAAAATAAAAACTTGAACAGAACGAGATCAATCTGATCATGAGCAGGGGAGCCCGACTCCAGAGCATTCTGTAGTGCTGGCCTTACTACGGAGGACTACAGAGCGGCCCCGCAGCCTCAGAGCAAAAGCCCTTCATTACAGGCATGTTAATGTTTCTCTGCAGCGTTAGAGGCACCCGACGCCTAAATTTCAACACGAGCCCCCATTTTTGAATATGGTGGGCGTCTTTTCTGGAATTTTCACCTGCGGAGAGCGAATTCATGTTCTATAATAAAACGAACCAAGGACACTGGACACACGAGTAACGATGAGAAGCATGGGACTTATGCGGGACGCGCTTATTTTGTCGGCTAAACTCGCTTAGCCGCTGGCTTAAGCACAGGAAGATCCTGCACCGCGCTGCGCGGCCCCAAATTGAATTTGAAATAGCAGGTAGCCGTACTATATTATCCTGAGTCTTATCCTACAGACATGTGACGCCTCAGGCTACATGTATGCTATGGATGGGATTCGTGCCCGAGAATGGAATAGGAATATTTTTTTAAACGCAAGAAAAAGCGAAAAAGCGGGGAAATTTGAAAGGGCACGTAATACAATACTTAGACAAGCTGTACCTCCGCTTCGCACCGGAAGGTGCGGCAAATGATAAGGGGGTTGATCAAAATTACAACACAGTAAGTAGTACATGTCGGGGAGATAAACAATTGTGAATGAATAAACAATCAAGGGTAGAGCGAGGTATCCAACGGAACGAACCCACGCGGAATTACAGTGCGCGAAAAAGGAGAAATCTGCAGTGTTCAGCGAAATGTAAAGAGCCAAGAATTAAACCGGTGCCGAAGAAGAATATCAGAAGAAATTCATGGTAGGCAGACGTCCAAAAAGGTAGTCACCTGATGATCGGGAACCAAAAGAGACGGCGTCCAACATTTGAGACCAATGAATTGAACGACAACTTTGAGGGGCAGTCATCTTGCAGATTCGTTGCTAATTGATGACACGACGGTTTGTAGAGCAATGGAATGACTTCAGCCAGAAAGATGTTCGAACGGGAGCATCGATGGAACGCGTCCGGAAATGTAGGCAGTATTTCCGAAGACCCATGGTTTGAAGAGCGAAATGCGATTGATCTTCGCTATCCAACAAGAGAAATCAGAGGTGAGAAGCTTTGGCCGGGAGATGATTGAGTTGAGAGACGATGCTGATTACCACAGGGGCAACGGGATGATGCTCCAGAATCGACAGAGCGGTCTTGATGTCACCAAGAATAGAGAGCATGCCAAGAACTTGAGGTGGAAATACCAGAAAGAATGGTTACAATCCGGTCTTGATTTGAGGACAGGTAGTAGATTGAGGGCCGCGGGCGCGAGAGAAGTGGGTCAAACATTGCTAGCCCGACGGCCAGGAAATTCTCCTACCTTATATCTCGCGGGGAGACTACGTGGCCTGCCGGCTTGATCACAATCTTTGGGCTGCGCCGTAGGCCACAGCTGCTGCGATGAAGAGCATTCAGGAAAGACTGCGCATCGGTCAGCTGTTAAGCCATATGGGGTTTTGGAGTGTAAAATTAAAATGCGCAGAGGGGATTTACAGTAACGCAGGAAGGGAGGACGAGGAGAGAGCCAAAAGAAAGGGGATAGGCTAGATGGGATGTGCGCAAAGAGATACAAAGAATCGCCAGGGTAATCGTTAAAGAACGGTTAATATGCCGTCAGGTAGAAGGAGGGGTTGGATATTTTCGAAAGACGCGTTAAAATACGCGATCGGCTGTGCGATGCCGAATTGATGGGAATGATCATATTGCCATCAACTCGCTTAATGCGACCAGACCAGTTCCAAACTTCCATTCGCATGCTTCAAGTTCTCATATACAGTAGACTCGTTCTCAACGGATTGTAAGCCAAGCCCGACGCTCATGCAGCGCGCGAAGGTTTGCTGCACGGCATCGGCGGGCGGCGGGGTCGTCAGCCGATTAGACTCGAACCAGTCGTTTTTGGTAGGGCTCCAACCCGTACCCGTTTTCGACGGGTTCACGGGCAGGACGGGTGGGACGGAACCCGTCCGTCGGGGACTGAGAGGCGACACTGAAACGGGGCGGGTACGGGACGGGTTGACCCGTTGACGGGGTACCCGTTCCCGCCCGTTTGACGGGTTCGACGGGGTTTTCCAGGCACTATCAGGAAGTGGATTCCTGGTATGTTTCTGTCTCAAATTTATCATTTCATCCTGCTGACTCCATTTTTCAAGGCTCAGCCGTTGCTGTTGAGCACATTTTCTCCGGCTGCTGCAACACAATTAGGCTTCATCACGCGAGAAGACGGAGACTATGCAAACCTCGATGTTCACCAAATCTAGGTTACGCGCGGTGCGGGAGGCACTTAAGAAGGCAGCCGGGGAAGATTAGAAATATTTTTAGACCTACTAATACATATACTTGTCGCCCGTCAACCCGGCCCAAAGCGGCCGTTAATGACGGGACGGGAGGAGGAGGAGGATATATTATACTGACGCGGTCCCACAATTGGAACTGCCAGTTTACGGGTGTAACCCGTTGAAACGGCCGTGACAGACGGGACCCATCCGTTCCTAGCCTCCCAACAGCGCTCTGACGGACGGGTATACCCGTCCCGTCGAAATAAACGTCCGTTTTTTCGACGGCCGTCCCGTTTAACGGACGGGTTGGAGCCCTAGTTTTTGGAGTGCCAGGGAATTGATGACAATTGATCAATGGCCGGCGGGAAAAACTTGACCGATTGGCGAGCGGTTGGTTCAAGCCTATCAGCCGATTACGCAGCTCGATTTACGCAGCTCAAATTCTTGTCAAATCCAATCAACTGTCTGCCGACAAAACGCGCAGCCAGAACCCAGATATAAATTAACGATGCCCCCCAAAATGACTGGTCATTGTACTCAAGACATCTGCTCGAATGTCATCTCTCAACATCCTCATCTCCGGCGCCGGAGTAGCTGGCCCGGCTCTGGCATTCTGGCTCAACCGCCTCGGCCACAAGGTCACCGTTGTCGAATATTCCCCAACCTTGCGCACCGGCGGACAGCAAATCGACTGCCGTGCCCAAGGCATTCAAGTTATCCGCCATATGGGCCTCGAGCAGGCCATCAGGGATGTATGTGTCGACGAAGATGGCATGGCCATCCTTGACTATAATGGAAAGTCGCGCGCCGTCTTCCTGGCGAATGTTAGTAAATAAATATTTCACTCTACTGTTACCCAACTGACACGTCGCCGTCACCAGAAATCGGGCAAAGGGTCACAGGCCTTCACCTCCGAATTCGAAATCATGCGTGGAGATCTCTGTCGCGTCCTCTACGACGCAACCAAGGATCGCACGACCTACAAATTCGGCGTGTCGGTCACGTCCTTCGACCAAAGCGATTCCTCGTCTGTCACAGTCCACTTCTCCGACAACACCTCCGCATCGTACGACCTGCTCGTCGGTGCCGACGGCCAGAACTCACGTCTCCGACGTCAAATGCTCGGTGCCGATGCTCCTAACTCGTTCCACTCCCTCGGTCTCTTCGCTGCTTTCTTCTCCATCCCGCGCACTCCCCAGCCCGAGGCTCAAAAGCTCATGAAGGCCATGCAGATACCGAATCGTCGCGCTGCCATGACACGCTGTGATAACCGTGCCGACCTCATGCAGGCATATCTATTCACTATGCCATCAACGGAGGACGGCCAGGAGCGCTTGCGGAACATTCTCAAACAGGACATCGCAGCCCAGAAGGCTGCCCTGGCGGAGGACTTTGCGGACGTCGCCGAATGGGAGGTTCCGCGCATCCTGCAAGGCGCCAAGACGACCCCCGATTTCTACATGCAGGAGATTGGGCAGGTGAAGACCCACACGTGGTCGAAGGGCCGCGTCGTCCTCTGGGCGATGCCGCACACTGCCCAAGTCCGATGACAGGCATGGGGACGACCTCCGCATTCGTAGGCGCGTACGTCCTCGCTGGAGAGCTCTCGCGCTCGCCGAACGATGTCCCTCGGCACTCAAGAACTACGACGCCACGCTCCGGCCCTTCGTGAACGAGATCCAAAAGATCTCCCCGTTGGCGCTGAAGCTCATATTCGCCAAGAGTACCACGGCGATATGGTTCACGCAGACGATCATGAGCGTTGCGTCGACGCTCAGGATCGACAAATTCTTCCAGGCTGTGCTTCCGGAGGAGAGGGGTGGGTGGGTTTTGCCCGAGTATCCGGCTTTTAGCGAGTCCGCTCCAGTAGCTTCAAGTTAACACTAGCTCAGCAATGAATCGACATCCGTATGTAGCATCCCCTACTAAATATAACCCCCACTTTCTGGATACCACTTTTATCTTACAATAGCCCCCGAATGCGTCCAGTGATCCATTTCTTTCTCTCTTTCCTTCCTGATTTCGTTGTACGCCGCGGAATTGACATAGCAAGAGACAAAGAGTCGGCGAAATTGAGCGGCCACTCGCAGGAGCATCAACCAGTTCTCTGCCCCGGTATCCCCGTTAACCAAGCACCCGGTCGTGGTGGTATGACTCTCAATTCCGCAATCCGCTCTGCCGAGCTCTTCGGTAAAACACCACCAAAATATCTGACATCCAGAAGAACGTGCACGTCGCTGGACGTCCAAGGCAAGAGTGATTTATTTAATATCAGTGGGCGCATAAAACGCCGGAATTCACTATGTTGGCGCTGGGCTCATCCAAATTCTATCTCCCTTGACATCCATGAACCCGAATACGTGTCCGATCGATATTTGTATCTCTCTGTCTGGATGGATCTTGGTCAGTGTCGTACGTACGTACTCCCATATGGTGTAGTCCCCTACTTATTGCGCACGTTCAATAATGATGATGAAGTTGAATAATCCAGATGGTGAACACGTAGTTGAACCACAAAAGCGCGGCTCCGATATATAGCTGAAAATTATACATCTTTACAAATCCAACACTCGTAATTACGATACTTCATGAGGTTTGAAAGCTGTCGTGCTTCGATTGTCGTACTCAAGCTTGAACGGTATACTTAGTGCAATATGTTCACTTTGCACGGAAACACCCGGTCGGAGTCTGAAAAACGGACATTGATCGAAAGATCACTTGGCATCAACAACTTGTCGTCAACGTTCATTGCGTGCGGACTTCCACTCGGGACCAAGTGTCTCTACATGCCAGCCTTCAGAATCGCACCTCAGGTTTCAGCCCAATTTTTTTCTCATGATTTTCCAAGAGCTGGCTGAGGACAGCATTCGATCCATACTTCAGCTTTTGCGATATCGTGTTTGCTCTGGGAACTTGTAAGGGTGAGTCGGTTGAACAAATACAGAGACCTAGGCCTTTTCTCAACCTATATGCCAGACAAATAAATATCTCCGCCGCCTAAGTACGGAGGAGACGGCATGGGTATACTTACTAACTTAGTAGAGAATCTAAGGCGCAAAGGATTCATCGACCACTTGTGCCCGTATGGTCATGTATCCGCTCTCAATTCCAAGAAGCACTCGTCGATCTTGTGAAAAGCTTGTTGATCAGTCCAGCCAGCTGGGCCACGCCCAAGTTGCCGCTCATGACACGGTTTCGATCAAGGTTCTCCCGCGAGCCTCAGAGGCAAGCTGACAGTTCATTCTACATCCGCCAGACATGGACCCATCGGTCATCTTCAATAAATCGGGAGAAGACGGAATCCTGCCGCGGAACTATTGCATACTGATGAATTGGCACACGCCTAAAGCTTGTCCCGAATATCCTGGCGATTTATTTTTGCTTCTGGCGTACACCCTAAACCCTACGCTAGACTAAACCTCTTTTAACAGACCACTGTAATTCGCGTAGATCTCATCCGGGACCATTTCCTCCTCTTGACAGACAACCGTTCCGGAATCCCTCATATTAGGCTGTTCAATCTCGCCACGGTTTCTCATTGGTGTCATACCAATGGCGCTGCATTCCTCAACGCCGTTTATACATCGGAAATCCGGGCAATCATGTCCGCGAGCATCGAATTCGCTGCCCGGGCGCAATCTTCCTATCCATGGAGGCAAGAATTGCGTGCATACGAGAGCCCTCTGGAGGAGGGCACATATCGGGTCTGGGTTTAACTCTCAAGTAGTTTTGGCAACCCTTCGTACTTCTGATTGTCATGCGATAACCTGCAACTATAGTCTGTCGTTGCCCAGCGAGACGCGGGATGGAATACTATGGCGGCAAAGGACCGCCCATGGCGCAGACAATAGGGGCGAATGTGCAGGAATATCTTACTCTAAAGCTGGCCACAACAAGCTACGATACAAGCGTGACCGAAGCTCCTGATCGGGGGCGGTAGACTCGATTTTCCTGGAGTTGCGCGCTACAATTTCCACATTTCGCCATATACTGGGGCGATAACACACTCCCTCGATGATTCGGTTATGATCATCTATTTTAAATGGTGGGTAGACTGTACTATCGATGGTACTAATTGGACAGAATTTCCGCTTGTCAAGAGATCACTGCGTAGTCGATGTATCGAAGGATGGCCCGAGAAAGTAGATCGCACAATGTATTGAGCACTCGGTATTATTTTTTCCGCCTTTTCGTTGTCCGACCCGCGAGACGAATACCGCAAGTATCTCATGTAGGAAGATGACACCCAATTCATCCATGCCTTCGACCGAGATTTTCAGCGTGCCTAAATAATTCCTCGACCTGGGAAAGCATTCTCGCTCTTGGCACGAGACCTAAATGAACGGCGGCGGTAAGACGCATAAGGTTGAACTGAGCCGGTCGACGTCAGTTTCACCAGGACGCCCACCAATGATGATTGTCCTCCGTAAACGGCGCTGTATCATAGGCCGGAGTAAATATCCCGAGAGGGACTGAAAGTCGCAAGGACTTCTTGTCCTCATCCATGTCACCACAAAATACTGTAGTGTTGCCGCCGAGTCGAGTCGAGCCGAGTCGAGTGTAAACTCGATGACTAACTCGATCTACCGAGTTTGGTCGAGTTCAACTCGAGTTTGATCGAGTAGATGTTCCCACGGCTCCAGAAAAAACTGACGCTCTAGAATTTAGCGGACTGAGCCTCCATTGACCATTGGATGCTACTCCGGGGCAATATATGTTGTGAAATATTTGGTTTGTGGATTTTTTCTTTCTCTTTTCCCTCAAACGAGTGAGCCATACGTGATTTTCATTGCAAATCGGGAGATATCTGCTATCACACTTTGAAATAGGCAGAAAAAGCTGGGATAAAGCTACGAAACAATTACATGTGGCTAATAGATGGCCCCCTATTTTTCTTTCGAATTATCGGGACAATACACGGTGGTTGTGATAATATGGGGTCAGCCCATCCCGATTTGGCGAAAGGTCTCACACTTCGGGATTACCCGGCGACGACATTTTTGGCTGGTGGGAACTTTTTTGAGCCAACTCGAGCTCGATCGAGTTCGGACTCGAATCACTCGATGACGTCGGTTTGCATCACTCGACCCTCGAGTCGAGTGCAAACTCGAGTTCAACTCGACTCGACGGCAACACTAAAATACTGTAGTATTTAAATCACTTCGAATGTCACGCGTCACAGGGCCCAAAATTTTCGAAAATTTTCGAACCTGTCACGGGTCACCGACGGGATTTTCGAAGGTGCAAAACCAGTCACGAAAAAGGCGAAAAAGACCCGCAAAAAAACAATTTTTCGTGCGCGCGGCGCGTACAGGTGTATTTCCCTGTTCGATCCCTCGGGCTCTCACGAAATGCCAATTTTGGTTTGCATTGACAAAAGTGGCGGATTTGCGCTGCGATGGGAGCTGAAAATTGATGAGGTGGGACACTGTTAGGTCGCGGGTCGGTAATGAGCACTTCTCCTGTCCTCCTGGGATCCTCAGAATGTCGGGAAGCCCGCTTGTCGCGACGGTGGCGGGAATCCGTGGGGTACGGATTTTCGAAGTTTGTTGGATGTCACGGCCAAGTCACCCCATTTTCGAAAACCAAAGTTCGAATCTTGCGGTCACAGGTCACAGCCCGGAGAAGTGATTTAAATACTACAGTACAGACCAAGGCCTCATCGTAGTGTATCTTGAGCCCGGATCAGATGTTCAAGAGAACGACTTGAATGGTGAGCTCCAAGAAACCGAGGCGAGCCACGTTCCGACAGGACGATAGATTGGTACGACAATGAACATGCCCCGCTCAGGTTAACCGTACCTGGATTTGTATGTCGAACGTTCCGAGAAAGCTGCCGCGCTGTAACACGTTTAGTAGGTGACCGCCACCCGATACAAAACTTTCGATTCTCAGGCGCCGAGATGGCTTACGCTTTACGATGTCGAGACGCCGGATGTAGTCGCCTCGGACGCGTACGCAGCGCTGGGAGCCCTCGGATCCGAGAGGGAAAGGAAGATAATGTATAGTCTCAGAGGCCTCAGCCGGCGAACGTATAAACTGCTCGGGACCGCGTTGAATCCAGAGATGGCCGCTGAAGACCTTCCTGGCAAGTATATATTAGTTGTGAGCTTCGAGATCGCCCCGGAGAACGAGGGGGACTTCAACAAATGGTGCGCACAGTGCTGTCGTTTCACTGCATCCGCTGATCACACAACTGGAAGGTATGACGAGGCAAGTATTCCTAATGTAGACAGACGGGCAGCTATAACTCGTTCTTGAAGGAGCACATGGACTTGGTTTCTCGAATCCCTGGATGGAAAAGAGGAAGGAGATATAAGCTTGTGGAATATACGCAGATCAGAGGCCAATTTATGGCCGACCAGCCTGTCTCCAAGTATCTTGCCATCCATGAGCTGGACAACGGAGATTTCGAGGACACAACCGAGATCAGAGACGCGAGGAGCACCGAATGGGCTCAACGGATTATCAAGAATGCAATTCGTCGCGAAGTCAGGTCGTTCGAACTGCACAAAGTCTTTTCGAGACGAGAAGAGTAGAGGAAGGAGGACTTGCCTATTTGGGACACCACTTCCTTGGCATTTGGGCGTGGTGATACAAAATCGGGGAATTATTATTCTTGAGTGGATGGAGCGCTACGTTCTGTAGTGTGTAGTAGAAAGTAGTACAAATCTAAATACCGTGATAGACAGAGCGACATCAGAAGAAGGCGCGCAGTAAATCATCTAACAAATAATCAGACAAGACCGGTTTCTAGTCCATCTCGTCCAGCCGTGACCTGTCGTCAATGTCTGTGGGTAGCGGGGCACAGCGGGGGCGGCCACAGGTAACGCGCTCGGCCCCTCGTTCTGGCCAAAGAAGTCGTCCACTGTGAGCGGCCGGAGGTGGAATCCCTGCATACACAGATCAATATGGGCCGGGGGAATAAGGAAGCGGGAGGAATCAATCGCACCTCAAGCTGCCCTAGATCCAGGAGCGCCTTGTCGCCGTTCGTCTTGCGCACAAACTCCCGTACAGGCACCATAGCTGCGTTGCGGCACATCTCGCGCAAGTCGGACCCAGACAGACCCGATGTGAGTTCCGCAAGGGTGTTCATGGGGAAGTTGGGAGCCAGCGGGGTCCCCTGTAGGATCTGGGACGCATCGTCAGTTGGGCCTCGCAAAATAGAGTAAACATACCAGCGAAAGGATATTCAGCCGCTGCTCGAGGTTGGGCAGCGAGACAGCGTAACGCTTGGGCATCCGCCGCAGGATCGCCGAGTCAATGTCATTCGGTCGATTTGTCGCACCGAGGACAAGGATGCGGTCTGTGCTCGAAAGCAGGCCATCCCATTGTCTAATACGCAGTCAGCCGGGTACGGAAGCACAAATGGAGGGAGTATCGCACGTCATGAACTCAGCCTTCATCATCCCCGTCACCTCGTGGTCGCCGCTACTCCGCTCCCGCAGAAACGAGTCGATCTCGTCGATGAAGATAATGCTCGGCTGTGTCTTGCGGGCAAGCTTGAACAGCGCCGCGACGAGCTTGTTGGACTCGCCGAACCACTTATTCGTGAGGACGCTCGCGGCGATGTTGATGAAGGTCGCACCGCTCTCCTTCGCCAGCGCCTTGGCGAGCATCGTCTTTCCGCATCCCGGGGGCCCATATAGCAGAACGCCCTTGGGCGACCCGAGGAGGGAAGATGAGCTGAACAGGTCGGGGTACACGAGCGGGTAGATGATGGATTCCCGCAGTGAAGACACGATCGCGTCGAGGCCACCAATATCTGAGCTAGTTAGCAGTGAAATGCACCACAAAGAGGAACTAGCACACCTGTGAATTTGACGGTTATATCGTCCGGATGTATCACCTCATTCGCGACGGTCCCTGCGTTTTAGTTGACTTAGCGACACAAGAATATGAAATTGGATGGACATACGCTCATACTCGTCAAGCTCAAGGTCACCGTGTCCTAGCCTCTTGAGAGCTTCTAACTGCTTCGCCTTTACTTCCTTCTTCTTCTCCGGAAGGAATTCATCAAGTGCCCACTGCCGACAGAGGAACGCTGTTAGTCTTGGATTTTCTCAGATCATATGTTCCTGCACACCTTCACGGTGTAGAACAAGGCTGCCTTGCGCAAAAATGAACTAAACAGCACGAATATACCGGTCAACAGTGCGACGTACTTGACCGGCAAGGAAAAGAGCAACTGCGCAGAAAAAAGTAAATGACAAGTATAGCTTCGTCTTTGAGAATCTTTCTGACCCTCCAGTGCGACACGTTTGGTATTGTATGACATTTGGCCGCTGGCCGGGGGTCACTAGCAAGATCCCAGCTCTTCAGAGGAAGAGAATCCTGGATAACTCTCGGGTGGACGATGGAGAATGGAGTAAAGAGGCAATGTCACACACGTCACAGTGCGGCTCGAATATAACTTGAAGCTTAGGATCGGATGAAATTGTACATTTACATTGGACAGAAGGCTACACCAGGAATACACTATTAGGTGATGATAGTGTAATTGTCTAGTGCTGGGAAAATGATCGAATCGTAAGAAAGAAAGAAAAAGGTAAAAGTGAAATCGTTAAGGAAACAATCCCAGGAAGGAAGTCAAAAAAAGTAAATATCTGCAAGAATGAAACACGGAAAGCAATGCGAGAACAATGCGACGGGAGTGCGGATGTAATGTGAGATATATACAGATGCAGATGTAGATGCAGTGGGTATAGGAGAGAGGAGATAGAAAACAAGAAAACATGAATAATCAAGCGGCGTGCGAGTCGTCATGAAAAGCGTGAAGGATTTAAAAGAAAATAAATGTAGGTGATAAAGAAAATAGGCCGCGAAACAGTTCAGGTGCGTAACAGGTCGGAGTCCTCTCGAAACCGAGGGGACCTGGGAATTGCAAGGAAGATAGAACGGTAGCCTCTGGGGAAACGAGAAGTAAGGTATCGAGGAGACGTGAGGGCAGGCATGAGGGCATGATCGAGTAGGCATGAAGGCATGAGCATGATACACGACGACGTTAAGGTCTCGGAAAATGTCAGGACTAGAGCGTCGTCGTGTGGAGGTTAAGGCGGTCGTAAAGATCATAGAGGAATCTCCATGAGCGTCGCCCTAGGTCTCGAAGTCGCATGCCGCGCGCGCGGTGGTCGCACCATTGTCGTCCCGTTCGTAAGCGAGTTGTTGCCAGACGTGTGGTCGGGACCGGCCTCACTTCCCACTATAGTTGAAGCTGTGTGCGACGACAGACGTGGGTCGGATGGCCCCTCGTCCGCCGCATCCTTGATAACTGCATTGTCCGAGGAGGCGTCACTCCCCGAAACCAGGGTTGATGCTGTTTGCGAGGATAGACGCGGGTTGGATGACGCCCCGTCCCGTCCCGAACCCTCAACAGCTCCATTGGTCATGGGTATACTCTCGACGGCCTGGGTTGTCGCCGTCTGCGAGGGCGGAGGTCGAGTTGATACGTCCGTGGCACGCCTCGCCAGGATAAAGTTCAGGGTAATACGGACGGCTGGCATTACGACCGGCAGTACGGGAGGGACCTCGGGGAAACGCGGTCGCCAGATGTTGCATCCGCGCGAGAAACACACGAAGCTCACGTAGCACGCTACGAATATGACTTTGCAGAAGGGTCAGTCAGTCTTCACGAGAGAGAGACATGGGGCAACGCACGAAAGCCTATGATGATGGCCACGCGGACACCGGAAGAAAGCCCGCCCCCATCATCCGCTAACAAAATACCAAAGGCGGAGGAGCTCGCCGATGAAGTCGCGGGGTTGGGCTGCTGTACTGCGGAGCTGTCGAGCTGCGGAATCAGAACTTGCGAGGGGGTCGGCGCGACGGTGGGGAGGGGGGGGCCGATGAACTCGGAAACCGGGACAGAGGCAGGGGAGGCCGCGTGGGCAGCGACGCCCGAAAGCTGTTGAATGACGGAAGTGGTGTCTGTGCCATTAATCTTGGTGCTGTTGTTGTCGATGGTCTCCACCAAAAGCATTCTGGAAGGGGTGGCCACGACCGGGACGGACGTAGAGGAAGGAGCGTAGGAAGGAGCGTAGGAAGGAGCGACGTCGGAATTCTGTTGTACAATAGAGGTGCTGTTAATGTTGGTGTTGTTGGCCGCGATGGACTGCACGAGGCGAGTGTCAGAAGGGGCGGCCATGACGGAGACGACGACAACGAGGCAAAAGAATCCGAAGAGCATCGCGCGACGCACAACGGTGCCCATGGGGAGGAAGAAGAACGAAATGGGGGCGGCCAAGGAATTGTAATAGGCGAGAGGATACAGCGCGCAGCCAAGGCGGCGCTCAAGTGCTGGTCAGTGGACGAGGGTGGGGACGGGTGGGGGCGTCGCGGGAAGGGATGGAGGGTTTGGGGAGCCAAGAAAACAGGCGTGCTCAAGATATATGGCATTTGAACGGGCTGTGCCTCCGGCAAAGTCCCTCCTTTGGAAAATGTCCATGACCAGCTAGGCGCTTGAAGGCTGTGAGGCAAGCGCTCGTTTTCGGCATCGGACGGAAGGTCTGCAATGAGGAAGAGGACCAAAGAGTCGCCCATGTTCTCCTTGTCGTTTCCTGCGACCGGGTCTGGACAAAGTTTGAGGAAGGAGAGGTGTACTTCAGCCGAAGCAAGGGGCGTCTAACTGACCAAAAAGAGCAAACAAATTTCCCTGTTTGAGATGACGTGAACTCTAATCCATTGGGACTGGAGCCATTTTTGCGATCTGTGCATCGAGATCTGCGAGCGGGGGAGCGGGGAAGAGCCACCATGTCCGCTCAGGCGGTTTCAGGTCGTTCAGGCGGCGGTCATACGACAGCAATTCAATACATAGATCGAAGTGGCAAGAAAAGAGCGGGTTCCGGGCGCTGTGGCGGGAACTGCGCAAACGTTCGTTCCTTGCAGACCGGGGGGGAGGATCCGGATGTGCTGTAGGTGGCTAAACGTCGAAGGCAACGAATGGTGTGCGTGAGAGAGATTTCTGAGCGATGGTGGGTACACGCGTGGGAACCAGGCGGCGACTGCGGGACAGGGCGCCCACGACCCTGTTGTCGGGGACAGGTCCAGGGAACGGCGGCAACCTGCAGACAAAGAAGCTTCCAAGCCAATGCAAATGCCAGAGCACATCCCGATTTGGGTAGATGTATCTTGATGTATCCCCTTCTAGCACAAGGTCGAAATTTCAGGGTACCAACGACCCACGAGAGCATCCATCGATTGACCTGACTCCGAGCCCGTCGGGGACAGCAGTCACAAGAGACCGCCGCGGCTGACGACCGCGGTCGAAACATGAGCGGGGTACGTCTGGTGGAGCTGATCCAAAACGTGCGCGATGCGAGATAACCGCTGCTGTTGAGGCCTCTAATCCCAAGAGGCATAGAGACAACGATGAAGCGAGAAGAGTGCTGCGGAACGCCTCTGTCCAGTGGATGGGATCGCAGTCTTGCGCAGTCGCAGCAGCCACATACCGCGGTACAATGCAAAATTGATCACAATCCAAGCTACGAAGATCTGGGTGGCCGGAACTTGCGCAAGCGAATGCGCGTCCGGCAATCGCGACTCGGACGACGCGTACAGCAATCGCGAAAATGAGGCAGCAAGGCGGAAATACGAGCAATCGCGCGAATTGAAAGGGCAATATGATCGCACATAAGCAACACCGCCTTAGGCTTTGGATTTTGGGTGACGAGGAGAATGTGATTTGGGAGAGGGTGATTGAATGCATGACAGCGATAGCCAGAGCATGTCTTTTTTTTTTTTTTTGGCGGGGTAATGGAGTTAGATTCATCGTTTTTGCAGGGACAATGGGAGCACATGGTACGAGAACACCATGTCTTGAGCTATGCGATCCAGAACGTAAATGAACAGAGAAAGTGTTGGGTGAACAATAAACAGGCCAAAAGTCGTGCGCCTAAATGTAGGTAAATGAAAAAAAAAATGTCGAAACCATATTCGGAAAGGAAAAACCTTTCAATTGCGTTCGCTCGACAAAAAAATTGGAAGCTCCGAGAAACGCCACCGAGTGATAGGCAATTAACCCTGGCGGGCACGCCTACGGAACAAAAAAATTCGGGTTTAAGGTCCGGAAAATCACTTTAAAACATGACACACGACTTACGATTCCACAGCTCCTCCTCTCAGTTTTCAATGTTGGCGTAAATGCATCGCTTCGCGGGGTCAATTCATCCGTGATGACGATGCCAGGCGGCACAAAGGAGCAACGGCCCGAGTATAGAGACCGAGCAAATTAGAAGTTAAATGTGGTGGTGGCGCTGCATCGTTCCAACTCTTTGCTATTTTGTTCGGAGATGGATATGGACCTGCGACAGCTGTAATCTTAAATGAACGGATATTGCCGCCGCCGCATGTTTCACTCACCAAGTGTACAGCTGTTGAGCGGAAAGATAAGCCAGGCAGGAATGGCAATTGTCACGAATTCGACAAGTGGCCAATGATGACCAAATCCAAAACTGAAGAATGGAGGCAATGTCAGTTTGGCGTTCAGGACATATGGCTGTACACCAAGATATAGTGTGATCTGATGACTGCCAAAAAAAAAAAGATAAGTACGCAAAAGAGACGGCATTAACTCACGGACAGAAGTATCCGGAAATGGGAGAGCATCAATTCGGTGAAGTAGCCTCCAGGCTATCAAAACCACTTATAGTGTGCGCATATAAGAACGGGCAAAATGGTCGTGAAAGAATTCCTGATGCGACGATCTACGACTACCCGAACCGCATGCGATGCACTGACACGCCAAAAGCCGCATCAGAAGCAAGGTAAATAAAGGTCGGCAGAACGACATTTCCTGAGCTCACGTCTCAGCATGACAGATATAGATGGAGTGGTCAAATAGGCTGTTAAAACTTCCGTCAGTTATCGTTCTACAGGACGGTATCAATAGCCGTACCATGCCAAGCCGGGTTGGAGTCCGGACCTGAAAATGAAAACAAGGAATGGTCGAGCACGGAGCACGGCGCGAACCCGCTGTGGAGAAAGGGTTTGTTATCTTGCGACGGCCACAGACTCGGGTCAAGAAATTGCTGTCCAAAGTCCCATCCTTCAAGTTTCAACGCAGGATGTAGCTCTTTCAGTGCGCTCTCTTCGCGGGATCAAATGAACGTCTACTAGTGAAAAGGCGCACAGGGCACTGGCAACCCCTCTGGCTGAACGGCTGAAGTCAGAGGTGGGAACGAGAGAAGAAAATGCTTGCCTATGCCCTGCATCATGACTAAATTCACTCTACACTGGCACTTCAAGATGCGGGATCTGAGTCACTCTGAGTCTGTTCGGCACCGTGGCACGAGGCGAAAACGGGGCGAACCCCCCAAACAGAGGACCAGAAAAACAGCCCCAAGTTGACATTGAGGTCTTATTGAGGTCGGGTATTAACAAGCAGATTTAGATAGAAGCCAGAGCCGGAATGCTGTAGAATTAGACGAAAATGCTGTGCAACCCAACCTATTCCGAATCTGGGTCTTATTTGTTCAGGATTGGCACTGACTCACTTCCCAATACCTCGTCTTCACACTGACCTGCGCATTGAAATGCCATCTGGAGAGCGATAATACTTAACCTGAATTTACTGCCGCTAGCGCATGATATACCTACAAGACGTTTGGTACATACTAGCGCTTCGGCGCACTATTGAAGCGAACCCACAGCAAAGTCCACGTGCCTATTCCTGGAGACTCGGTCTCATCCTCGCATCCCGGGAATGCGGAATAAAGTATACCGCTAAGCCGAGGCGAATTCTTGCTTCCAGTTCTCGCCAGGATCATCTCCGGGATGGGCGGCATTCCCTCAGGCTCTCGTCGTATCCGATCATTATGCTTCCGGTCTCCGTAGATCTGGAGAGACCCTTAGAGACCCTTCTCAATCCAAGTGGACGATGTCGTCTGAAGGCCCTACAGTTCAATATCGCAATTACCCCAAGTTTCCATTTATTTCGGTAGCATCATTAGCCTGTTTGCGATGCAGCCATTCGAGCCATCTGATGGCTGTTTGGCGTTGCGCAAACTGATGGCTCATGGCTGATGGATGGCTGATAAATTAAGTCAGTGCGAGCTCTTTTCTGCTAGAAATAGTGTCAATTGGCGTGTTCTTACATGTGGACCTTAAGGAATGCCCCTAGACTGCATGAGACCTCCAAATCGAACAGAATCGACTATTTTGGGCCTACAATCCGGCCGTTATATGTGTGAGTGGGACCGATCACCCATACACGAGCTGTACAACTCGGAGGGAGCTCAATGACTCCAAAAACAGGGGCAAGTATCGAAGCCATTCGAGCCATTAGCCATCAATTTGCGCAACGCCAAACAGCCATCAGATGGCTCGAATGGCTGCATCGCAAACTCTCTATTGTGTCTGACACTCGACACATGTCCTGAAGGTCAATTCCTTCAGGGCTGAAAAAAGGATACAATGGCATACTTTTAGCTTGATACTGTAGATTCGGAGGCTTGGAGTTCTGAAACTTTACACAACACTGTCGTTGGCGCTTTCGGCCGGAGTTAAACACGAGACTTGAACTTGATCATCTCCATACTTACTGTCTTGTCAGGATCGTAAACGAAAGGCCACTTCAAACCATGGTGATGTAATGCTTATACAGACAAACCTTTCAGGACCAGAATTCTCAGGGAATTATCAAGTTATATACGCCTCATTTCTGTGGGATTGTCTCTGAGACTCCAGCACTGTCTTAGATCTTGGCTCTTGGCTCTTGTCGCTTCTTCGGCTTTTCGCGTAGACATATGCTTGCCAGAAGCCATATTGCAGGGTGAATTTCATACAAGCCACAAAAAAAAGCCATATCTGCTGACTCAATTCGTAGCACGAAGCGCTTACTGAGCGTGATAGCCATCACGAGTGTTAGTCTTCGTGCTACTTGGTACTTAACTGTCAATGGAATCGATGACGCCACGTTGTACTCCGAACAGATTCCCACCGCGTTCCTCTCTCGCTGCATCATGACTACCCGGGATACCACCGCGCTAACTGACATTTCAAAAATCAAGCCTGAGGCGGACGGCAGCTTCAAGCGCGTTGCTTCTGTCTTCCGGAGCTTCATCGAGAAGGGGGGCCAGTTTGCACCTGAGAAAGGTATTGTGGCTATAATCTTTCCGTGACAGAGGTAACATTGTGCAGACCGCTACCATTTATACGTCTCGTATGCGTGCCGTATGTCCCGCTTCTTATTTAACGACAAATTTAAATCTGAACGGTTTCAGCCTGGGCGACTCGGACACTGATTGTCCGGAAGCTCAAGGGACTGGAGGAAATTATTCGTACGTTCCGCTCGCTGGGCATGTGTCTATACTCAATTTCGCAGCTCTGACGGTCGTTTCTCCCCGACTGGGCACCAACGGCTGGCCATTCGGCAACGTCGACGAGTTCCCTGGCGCCGAAGCCGACCCATTGTTTAATTCCAGCTATATCAGAGACCTATACCTGCGCGCTGATCCGGAATACGCGTCTCGGTTCGTCTCTTTATTTATTTATGCGTCATGAAGGAATTCACACTGTGTTTCAGCTTCACTGTTCCGGTACTCTGGGACAAGAAGCTCAACACCGTTGTGAATAACGAGTCGTCCGAGATCATCCGCATGTTCAATTCCGAGTTCAACGAGCTGCTTCCTGCAGACAAAGCCAAACTAGACCTTTATCCCGAGCCTCACCGCGCGGAGATCGATGCGCTCAATGAATGGGTGTACTCGGACATCAACAGTGCGTCGTATTCGCGCCGGTTTATCATTGCTGACACATGAACCGCAGACGGCGTCTACCTTTCGGGCTTTGCGACCCAGCAAGCCGCGTACGAGACGGCCGTCGTCAAGCTGTTCGCCGCGCTCGACAAGATCGAAGAGATCCTTACAGGTAAAGACTACCTCGTTGGGGGACAGCTCACAGAGGCCGACGTTCGGCTGTTCGTCACCATCGTGCGTACCCATCCTTTTTTCTGTCAAACACCTCCAATCATCTGAGCTTGAACAGATACGTTTTGACCCCGCGTACGTCGGCCAGTTCAAATGCAACATCCGCACGATCCGCGGCGGGTACCCCGCTATCCACTCGTGAGTTCTGACATTCTTACGTTAATTTTCGATTTTCTGACCGCTTCTTGTTACCCTAGCTGGCTGCGCAAGTTGTATTGGAGCATGCCCGCGTTCCATGAATCGACAAATTTCGACCATATCAAGGCGTGCTACTACGGATCTCAACCTAAAGTACGCTCCTACGCATGATATCGCGTTTCGGACCAACTGACCACATCGTGCAGATTAATCCAACGGGCATTATTCCCATTGGCCCGCTGCCCCATATTATGCCACTGTGAGCGGTGATGCGGATGAAATGCAATGCTTGGAAGTGGTGTACTGAACTGGCGTTACGCCAAGATGTATATATGTTGAGGCAGGGTCAAGACTAACATGATGGTGCAATTTGATACTTTGTCTTGGCATCGCAATTTATGATACACTTTGGTCCCCCAGCACGCACGCCGCAGTTGAAAACCGAACACGGAAGTGAGTCGGAAGTAAATATACCAGAGTGGCCTTCTCAGAAACGGCCAAGGCTGACATAGAGGTTACGACAATGCTTCTGCGACTTAGGCCCGGAATCAGCAGAATTAATGTTTATCAGCCATTTAACATTATTCGACACTAACTAGCGTGGACTATTTAACTGGTTCCGATATGCGCTGGGAGGGCCCCGGTCACTACCTTGGAGGTTGGTCGGATTTCCGGCCCAATTTAGCTGTTTTTCTCTATATCCGACCGGCCTTTGAGTTTCAACCACGAATGCAGGTTTTCCCTCGCGCCGCATTTTTGACTTCTTCGCACTTCACAACCCGCTGGACTTTTTTTTTTCAAGCTGAAGCGGTAAACCACCACCACTATCACGACCTTCCCGACTATATTGTTTCAAAAAAAAAAGTTCTCGCGGGGGCACGATTTCTACTATCTAAGACCGACTCCGGCCATTTTCAGCCATTTTCTTCGCTCTATAAAAGGCCGGAGGTAGAGGTCATTTTGGGCCTTTGATTTACTCTCCCGGCCGAACGACCTCTAAGGTAGCGACCGGGGCTTGCGCTGGGTTAATTTGTCGTTCCTCACAGCCGGCTACTGCAGGCGCATTTATAATTATTCACGGGAAGGTTATCAGAGTCGGGAAGGCGCAAAATATTTTTTGAGTTACTTACGAAATGACAACAACGTGTGGGGAAACGGCTTCAGACCTTGACGCTGAGAAAGGAGGCTCATGACGGCACATATTTATATGGCGCGCCGTTGGCTGACTGGAACTGTACGAGCTGGAAGTGTCTGTCTTTTTCTTTGGCTTTTTTGCCCCTCGATTTGTGTCGAATAAGCTTTTCAACAAAGATCGCATCAGTGGCACTGCGGTCGGAAGCGCTCGAGCGGGGCTTAACAGCTCTTGTCTTGTCGACATACCACGATGTCCTCGTCACAGAAAGGTTTGATCTTCTCGTTGACTTGGGTTTTCATTGACACGTACACTCTAGTCTTCGATCCAACGTATGCTCATGATCAACCTCCCGATCCCAGTGAAGAAGCTGCGGCATCGAAACTGTGGGCAGTGTACGTGTCCGAGGCCGAGAAATACGACAGGTCGCTGGTCGAGAGCTGGAAAAGCGACATGGAGGGAATGCTCATATTCGCAAGTGTTTTCTATTCAACCAATAGTGATATCTGACTCCTGGAAATTTTAATAAGGCGGGTCTTTTCTCCGCCAGCCTAACAGCCTTCATCATCGAGAACTACAAGGCGCTAATTCCAGATTCTGGCGACTCTACTGTGCAGCTCTTGACCCAAATTTCGCATCAGTTGGCAGCGGCTGCAAATGGGAGCAATTTCGAAATACCGGCGCCTGCTCACTTCTACCCATCAGCATCATCGCTCGCCTGTAACGCCCTTTGGTTTATCAGCCTCGGTCTGAGTCTGACCTGTGCTCTCATTGCGACCCTCCTCGAGCAATGGGCACGCGATTTTTTGCACAAGGCGGACATGCGCTCCGCCCCCGTCATGCGCGCGCGCATTTTCTCGTATTTGTATTACGGGCTAAAGCGGTTTAACATGCACACTGTCGCCGACGTTATCCCGCTGCTCTTGCATGCGTCCCTGGTCTTCTTCTTTGCGGGTCTCATCGCCTTCCTCATACCTATCAATGTCCCCATCGCGGCCGTGGCAGCCACGCTGTTGGGGGTTGTGATGGCCGTTTATTTCCTCCTCACACTCCTTCCTCTATGGTATCTCGACTGTCCCTACCGTACTCCACTCTCGACCGCATTTTGGCGCATCTCGCGAAATTTTACGACAATCTGGCACCGGCCTCATGAAACAGTGGATGATCCGGCTTCTACGGCTGCCTCTTCGCCAACGGAAACTATGGTCGAGGCGATGTCTCACCGGGCGATGGAGGTATCCCCTGCACGCGCCACTCGAGATTCTCGAGCACTCGTGTGGACGGTCAAGTCTTTGGCAGACGACACCGAGCTGGAACCGTTTATCGAGGCAATCCCAGACGTATTATGGGGGCCATCGCATAGGCGGTATGCGTACGAGGGTCATATTCAGAAGCTGATGCGGAACCCGGACCTGCAATTACTGCCCCGCATCGCCGGTCTTCTCCGCAGCTGTCGCACCGGCCTGCTGTCTGAAGAGGGCAATAGACGGCGTCGGATCACCTGTTACAAGGCTTTGTGGGCTATAGCGAGCATACAGACTGTTCCCGAGGCTCCGAGTGACCTTCTGCCTCTGGATTTCTTCCAATTGGCTGATCACTGGGGTGACCACCTTGAAGAGAAAGAGATGTCGCATTATTCGACCTCTGCAGTCGCACTTATGAAATGGAGCACATTTTTCGCTGTGAAAGGACGTATTGTTACGCTCGCAAAGAGCCTTGAGGCGGATGTCCAGCGTGGACGTAATCCAAATCTTCAGCCCGTCAAACACTTCATTGATACATTCCCACTCGGGTATTCTTACTTTGGCATTTCGCCACAGCTTCTGCACTATCTGTATCAATCCCCGGACGCTGTTGATCCTTCGGTCGTCGTTCTGGACTTTGTCGAGGCTAGTAAGCGCTTTTGCTCCAGCACTCCTCATAAAATCCTGTTTGATTACCTCGTCCTTTCGGCCACCCTGGAAGCCCCGCCCTACCGCTACACCAAAACCCAGGCTACGATTCCCTTCAAATTCCCCGCCCCATCCTCTGCCTTGGAACATGACTTGGAACAGGCACTAGCAGATGTTGTATCTTCTATTTCTGCAGATAGACGGGACGACGACACCATGGAATGGTTCGATGTTGTCATTAGGCAGTTGTGCTCGTTTTGGCAACCACTCGAACCGAGACCCATACCCCTCGCCCTTATCCGTTATCTTAACCAGCGGAAATCGGAATCCGCCATCGAAGAGCTTCTCCTGTTTCCATCTCAATTCACTGATCGTGTATTGCAGGCCTTTCCGATAATGTTGCTTGATCCACCCTCTCAAGCCGGGTGCATTGAAGGTATGCTGGAGAATGACCGCGATGAAGTGCTAGCCGCGCTGTGGCGTGTGACCTCCTTGACCATACATTCAACCCATTTCCAACCTATTCTCGACGCAGTCGCCAACGTCCCTTCCTCGCCCTTGACATTTTCTGTCATAGCGCTGTGTAAAACAGTGCTTATCAACAATCTCGAATATTTAGCCTTCTCAAACCCACTCGGACACCCATTATTGCCCACAGAGACTGCCATCGCGTTTCCTGATGAACTACCTGACGCGGATCCTCTGTCCGAGGTCAGGCGATACAATTATTTCCGGCGCGCTCGTATTTTTGAAGCAATATTCATCTGCCTGACCGAGTTTCTCGATGGCTGTACTTCCAACTTTACCCCTTACAAAGCAGCAGATACTATACGCCGCATTGGTAGCATGTCTGCTCCGTATCATTCCAGCTATGACATGTCTGCTCCGTACGCTACCCCAATCCACGACGTCCACCAACTTCGACTCGCAGGCAGCATGCATCGGATGTTTAAGTCAGGCAATCCACAGGCCACCGACCTGCTGGGCGCTACGATAGCCTGCCCGATTTTCGAATTTTACGCAGGCTCAGCACCCCCTGGTCCATGTGCATGGCTCTACAACTCGACCGCACGATGTCAAATAGCGGAAATTTTAACGGACCGTTTATCGTCGTCTAGCCCCGAGTCGTCGTTGCCCATGAGTCGCATACACGCCATTCTACGGGGCCTCGAGTCTTTACATGCCAATTAAACTTTTCACAAGCCGTCCTAATTATTGAGCGTTCTCACCGAAACACAGATCCAGGCTAGATAATTTGAAGAGCATATCAAGACACTATCTATCTCAGCGTCACCCTATCTGCAAGCTCAACTCTCAGATCAACTGTGTGTCCAGGAATAAGAGTGGTCGGATTCATGACAGACTGGACATTCCGTGAAGCTGTGAACATACCCAATTTCTGTTACATGACTCTTACGCTCTACTGCGTCAACTCCCCACCTAAATCACCTCGAAGTTGTGTTTGAATCATGTTTTTAATATTCCTTGTTTACTCTGGCACAGGAAGTGTGTCTTAGAGCTCCTATGCAGACATACATCAGCCTCTGCCAAGTTCAAAATCAAAAAAGGTAAACGGAAAAAGTTGCCCGTGTCCGGCAAGACATTCTTTCGGTCGCCTGCTTCCAATCCACCTTCCGCTTTTCAGTGATATGTAAATAGCAACATGTGCCCTGAGTATCAAAATAAGAAATAATTTGAACAATGTCTATTTTGTTTGGGAGAACAAATCATGTGTTGAGTTTCGGCCATCTCGGGCTTGTTGAATCCACGAAATATTCCTGTGGTATAAAGCAGATATTTGGTATATCAACTCTTCACTGGTCTCAGGGCTATACTTGTTCAACGCGGAAATCTTACACAAAACGTCGATACCATCTCAAAATCACCTCAAGTTATATTCGAATCTTCCTGAAAGTTGGGCTTCATTCAGTGTATGATACCGCGGTTGAAGATTGATTGGATACGTGCATGAGGGACTGAATCTCTACCTTTCATACCCAAAGCAGAGTCCTTCAGGCTCAACAACTAAGTCCGTGTCCCGGATATTCCGAACACACCTTGATTTTGCCTCAAAGCTCACTGAGCAGTGCTCATATATCTCGAAACGTTGCTCCTACAAAAGGGGCCAGGCACTGGGCGCTGAGCGTTGAGCAGTTGGCGCATAAAGTCGTGGATGAGTACTTCCGTCATACAGTATTGAATGCAGGAATTATTATGATATCGCCATAATTTTGTTGGCGATGCTCACGGTGGTATTTAGGATGTAGTCCTCGCCCGACGCCAGTCAAAGGATCGGTGGTCGACCTCTGCGACTCGATATGAACAGCAAACTTTTGAATACTTGTATCATTCTGACCAGTTTTTTTGCTGAGAATTGCCGAGATTTTCTGGGACCCAGTTTCAAGTGGGTACAGAGCAATCAGTCCTCTGGCAGTACTTTTTATGCACCAGAGTCAGGACCCCAGCACACCGTACAGATGAGATCGGTTGGCATCACAGAATAGATAATTAGCGTTGGAATAGCGCCTTGACCCGCACAGAAAATAAAATTAGCCTTGGTTTGAGTTGAACCAAATCGCGGGTTTCGGTCCAATCACCGATCCTGACATGGTGTAGTCTTCGAATGCCAGAGCGTCGCATGCAGAATCCGGGAGCTGTCATTGCCATCAATCAATCATTATGCGTCTAAGTTATTCCGGATCTGCTCGCCGGTGCGGGGAAGTTAAGGCTCTCGAGTCTGGAACCCTTCTTCAGTCCTTCAATCCTTCTACTTACCACAGAAACAATGGCCACCGATACACAATCCCAGTGGGGGAGCTACATGCTCAGCATTTACCGCAGCAGACAGGCTCCCCAGCCCCTTGGAACCGTCGTCTTCGAGGAAATCGAGGCCAAAGCGAAGGAGACCCTCAAGGACTACCCAGGTCTGTAGGACATCGTCCTACCCATGAATCTACTGGCTAAATATCTGTCAAGGGGCCTTCATGTATGCTGGGGGGAGCGCTGGGACCAACTCTACCTATCGCGCCAATCTGCGGGCCTTTGAAAAGTACAGGATCGTCCCCCGCATGTTGGTGGATGCGACCACCAGGACCCTCGAGGTCTGTCTTCAATTCAATGTATCTATCATTCAGGTAATAAACCCCGAGGCAGACCACGATCTTCGGGGTGAAGCACTCGTCGCCCATATTCATCGCGCCCATCGGCGTCCAAGGCATCTTCTGCGAAGAGGCCGAGCTCGCGCCTGCGCGGGCAGGCCAGAAGCTGGGCGTGCCGTTCATCATGAGCACCGCGTCCTCGCGCTCCATCGAGGACGTCGCAGAGGCGAACGGCGACGGGCACCGCTGGTACCAGCTCTACTGGCCCGCGAGCAAAGAGGTGTTGCTCTCCATCCTGGGGCGCGCCAAGGCGAACGGCTTCAGCGCGCTCGTTGTGACGCTCGACACGATGCTGCTGGGCTGGCGCCCGCACGACCTCGAGACGGCATACATCCCCTTCGCGCACGGTGTCGGCGTGCAGGTCGGCACGTCCGACCCCGTCTTCATGGGCCGTCTCGGGCGCGAGCCGCTCAAGACGCGCCCGAAGTTCCCGTACGACGCGGCGGAGATGGACCGCCTGTACGTCGCGGGGGACAAGGACGCGAGAGATGGGGTGTTCCTCGGGATGGAGTGGCTGAAGGAGTGCAACTCGGGACTATTCCACTCGTGGGAGGACCTGCGGTTCATCCGCGAGAACTGGGACGGCCCGCTCGTGCTCAAGGGCATACAGAGCGTCGCGGACGCGGAGAAGTCGCTTGGGTACGGCGTCGATGGCATCATCGTGTCGAATCACGGTATGTCCCTCCGTGCCCCAAGTACTCTCTGAGAGGCAACACTACGCTGACTGGTCGACGCGCTGCAGGTGGCCGCCAGGTGGACGGCGCCATCCCATCGCTTTACGCCCTCGCGCGCATCATGCGCTCGCCGGTCATCAAGGAGGCCCAGGCCTCTGGGAAGCTCACAGTCCTCTTCGACTCGGGGATTCGCACCGGCTCCGATATTATCAAAGCCCTCGCGCTCGGTGCACAGGCCGTCATATGTGCGCATCTATCTACTCTCTTCTTTCTGTACATGGTGATATTGACATTGGCACTGACCAGTGGGCCGCCCGTGGCTTTACGGCGGCATCGTCGGGGGCCAGGCGGGCATCGAGCAGGTCCTGCGCCACACACTCGCGGACCTCGATGGGACGCTAGGGCTTTCCGGGTTCGCGTCTCTGAATGAGATCCAGGGCAAGGGTGATGAGGTCGTGGTCGAGGTTGATTTATAGGACAAGTGTAGTATAGGTGTTATAGCAAATGTATGTGTAGGTGTAGATGTGTACTACATAAAGGTTCCGATTGCCATCAGTCGCAACGGAGTGGCGGAGATCTAGACTCAGTACCACTTTATTATTTTGTTTTCCCTTATATCCACCGCCAAGTAAACGAGCAGCTTTAGCGATGACTTGCCCGCTCAACGCACGCTCTCATTGGGCCAGGGTGATAACCATTTCCGCACCGAAAGGCCGCTGATGTGCCCGTGGCAGACGTGTGTCTTTTTCGCTCTTGCCACCCTCCGACTGGAAACCCAGTCCTGAGACATCCAAACCCCGCTTGTTCTGCATTGGTGATGTCACTGGCGGCGAGCGATGGAAGCCAGTCCAGCCGCAGGCACCTCCAGCTCCGCCAACGCATCCACCAACGCAGCCAGTCCCAACCCCAACGGCCGAAAATCTCAAATAACCTCGTGTGCAGAATGTCGCAGGCTCAAGCTCCGGTATGTCTGCATGCATGTACTACACGCCTGCGGGCAATGAATGAGGACTAACTTGGCACCCTAGGTGTGACCGTGTCTTCCCGTGCAGCTCGTGCATAAGACGGGGATGCGCGAATCTGTGTCCGACGGGGACGCTGGAGAAGGGCAAGCGCGGGTTCTTGAAACGTCTCGAGCAGTCCCTGCCTGGGGCGTATCCGAAACAGCCGGGCCCAGGTGGGGAGAACGAGCACGGATACTCGGCGCACTCGGAGGTCGCGATGTTTGTCGCGCGGGACAACGCGATGGCGAAGCGCATCCAAGAGCTCGAGACTGCGTTGGTGAAGTGGGTCCCTCTCGTTTCTTGCAGACCCGTTCGTTTTGCTGACGGGGATGCAGCGCGGGTCTCAGTGTCCCTGGGCCGTCTGGGGTGGGTGCGGCGGCGGCGGCGACAGAGTCGTCGCAGGACAACGTGAACGAGGGGCGCGCGAAGCGGCAGCGCACATCGTCTCCGGTCGTGGCCAGTTCGCCGTCGACGGAGAACGAGGCTTCGAGTAGTGTGCCGATGCCTGCAGACACCACGGACGTTACTCTCGGGTTCGGCACCCTGACTATCGACGTCGAAAACCGGTCTCGATACGTGGGGCCGTCGGGGGGTGCAGCGTATCTCAATGCCGATCTTTGGAAGATGAATACAGGGCAAACGCATAGTAGACGTAACTCGCAGGACAACAGTACATCTTCTTTCGGTGGTTCAGCTGCACGCGGTCTGGTAAGCACAGTGAATTTAATTTCAGGCTGAAATGTTTGCCTTATCACTCGAACCAGTCAGACTCCCGTATGGGTGGGCGAATTCCGTTATTTTCAATTTCTAGGCTCACTTGAAGAAAAGAGGATTCTTCCACATCCCCGCGCCGTGTGTCCCAAGTGGAAGCGGAGATAATGGCAAAGATTAGTTGTCTGCCTACCCACGACGAGGCTGTCCGAATTGCGCGTCTGTACTTCGACAACGCCTCATTCATGCAAGGTCCTTCATTTTTCAACTTGATTGCCATCTGACTAGGTTGGATATAGGTATGAGGTAATACCGGAAAACATATTCTTCACTGTCCACCTCCCCGCCATCTACCCAGACGCGGTAAACCCGTACGTGCCCACGAATCTGCACGTACTTGCTCTTTGCTCTATGGTGTTTTCCCTCGGCATTTTATTCGACCTCTCGGTTCCGGTTGACAACGTGCGCAACCGCGCGTCCGACTTCTACGACCTCGCCGTGGCGGCGCTCAACCTCTCCATCCCATTGAAGGTCGACACGATCCCCGCCGTTCAGACGCTGCACCTGATGGCGTTGTACTTCCTCAGCACCAGGGGTGAGAACGGCGGCGACGCGGCATGGCAGGTACTGGGAATGGCTATGCGATCCATTCAGGCACAAGGATGTCATCGGGATGGCTCACGATGGGGCTTGCCACAACGTGAGTTGGAAGAACGGAGGCGAGTATTTTGGGAGACCCATATGTATGACCGACTGGTGGGTCCCTCCCTGCAACTCTGCACATAGCTCCCATCCGCAAAATTAACCCACACGGTCAGCAATCGTTTACCTTTGGCCGCCCGTACGCCCAAAGTGATTCCCACCGTAAGCCGCGCGTGTTGAAGATTCTCACTTTGAAACTGAACCATGTTTTTTTTCTAAAAAAATCGAAGACGACTGTGAGATGCCTCAGTCGTGCGACACGCCACTGCCATCTGACACCGATGTCACCAACTCGACTTGGTCACACGCCCGCTGGCACACGCACAAATTCCGGTTCGCCATCCTGCTCGGCCGCATCGTCGATCTCGTCTTCAGCGTCAAGCACCCTGCGTATTCTGTAATCATGCAGCTCGACCGCGAAATCCACGAGCACTACGACCAGCTGCCTGCCTGGATAATATGCGATGCCGTCAAAAATCCAGTCAAGGAGCTTCCCGCGCACGCGCTGGGCGCCGAGTCGGAGCTGCGGAGGCACGCACAGATAGCCTCGCTTGCGAACATGTATTTTTTGACGCTCCTGCATTTGCACCGCGGGCCTTTCTGCCGGGCGTTGATGCTGGGTCCGAAGAATCTGCCCAACTCGCGGTATGCTGCAAGTATTGCGAGTCTCACTGGTGTAAATAAAACAGCGTTGCTTTCGTTATGTAAACTGATGTTCAATTTTTCTCTAGGCTGCTCAGGCGATAATAAATATAGCCCGGGGACTATTTGCACTCCAACCAGGTAAATAGCCGAGCATGGAACGATCACGTGCTGATTTTATGTCAGCAATCACAAGCCGGATGTGGTACTGGATATTCCACTCCTTCACGGCTGCTGTTTGCCAGGCTGTCCTGGTCATCGTCGCGCCGTCACATCCACTCTCGCCTGCCGCATTTGAAAGCATGCAGGCTGCCGTCGAGCTGTTCGAACGCGCGGAAGGCGAGCGCGCCAAATCTGCTGCCATCCGCGTCGGATGGCTTGCCGCCAAGGCAAACCAGACAATGGAGGCGTATAGAAATACGCAAATGCAACAACCGTCGGCTCCCTCTGCCGGGTCACCGCCGCCTCTGAAGTTGGCGTTCCCCACATCCAATATTCGGGGCAACCCGGAGGAGCTGCTTGGGACTTCGACGAAGCTCATACGGGCGCAGCCAGGCGACGCGCTATCGTCCCCGGCTTCGCTCTCTGGTGCGCCGCCGCCCCAGCTGCATCCCTCTCCGATGTCTGCCAATAGTGCCGCTGGTTTTCAGTTCGGATCGGCGGCAGACAGACAGCATGATGCCAGACGGCATGACACCGGGTATCCGCGGCAAGAGCAGTGGACGCCCGCACTTCCTCCGTCGCTCCCACCAGCAGGCGGCGCGATGGACTGGGCCGGTCCAGATTTCGGGTATTCTCCCCACGGCGGTGGGCATTCGCCCCTGGAGCACGACCTGCAGCCGCAGTTTCAGCAGCAGGTGCCCTTCCTCGACGCCTCTGCGTATCTCTCCGTGGATGGCTTCGACTTGTCTGGATTCATCCAGAACGGCGCGAACGCGTGGCTATTCGACCGCGCGCCCGAGTTGGAGTCGGAGGTGGGTCCTCAATTTTTTTATTTGGCTTTCTCAGGGCTGAGCAGTGTAGGAATTACCGCCTCAGACTCATTGGCCAAAGCACATGCAGTAAATGCATGATTTCCTTGGATAAAAATAAAAGTGAGGAGTTTATGGCTCTGTTTTCGGAGCCGTTTGGCGCCAGGACAAGGCAGATACCTGGATACCTGGATATTTGGTCGTTTAAAGATTTATCATGTATTACTTTGGCAGGGTTATCGAAAGGTGCATCGTCAGGTGGGGTTTATCGTGTCGATAGTCAGAGCCTCGAGGTAACTTCGGCAACAATGCGCATACGTCGCGCGAGACGGACATACCCAACATGGTCACATTCATGAGGCCTGGACGACGTCACTCCAATCACGCCTGTCTTACTGGCTGCCGCTCCGATCTACGCACGGAGAAGTCTAAGGATAAGTATAACAGCAGGCGGGTAATGCGTCGCCATAAATACTCGTCGCTCTTGGCCACCTTTATAGCCAGACCATTCATTCCGCTGTACTTCTTTTCGCTGGTCTCAACGTGAGGCTCCAAATGGAAAACCACCACAACCACAAGCCGCGCGCGCCTGATCTGCACTCTCTCCCGGCCGGGACGCACCCCACGAACGCCGTACGCAATAACGGACCCAACGAGCTGGTTCTGGAGCGATTCAAGCTGCGCGAGCTCGCGGAGGGATGGCCGCTGTACAGGTACGCTGCATCATTTTCAACCATCCGGTGGCCGCGAGGATTCCCCGTTGTTTAAACGGCTCACTCATTCGGTTCTTGGAAGGGATGCTCGGGAATGGGAGAATTTCCGTTCGATATTTCACCCGGGTGCATTCGTGTACACGACGTGGACCGGGCGTATTTCGCTCGACGACTTTATCGAGACGTCCAAGGACGGGATGGATCACGGCGCTTTTATCATGCATCGGGTGCACGGGTCCTCCGTTGACTTGGCTGGTACCCGCGCGGTCGTCAAGATGAAGGCTACGATAACGCAGCGATTTGAGCTGCCTCCCGACAGGTTCGTCTTGTTGTTTGCCTTTAATAATTAATGGCAAACGCCTGAGCGCTGCCTAGTATCTTGGTGGACGCAGAATCTGACTGCCGGTTTGTTGACTGGGTTGCTTTTCCCATCGCCACCAATTGAACGCAAGTGCTTATTCCAGATTCTGCATGTTCTTCGAAAAAGACTCTGCGGGAAATTGGGGCGCGCGATTCGTGCGACATTTTTACGAGAAGGACAAGCTTATACCGGTTGACCCGCGACGCATTCCCGTCATTGACGACAAGAAACTTGGCATGTTCCCAGCCGGATACAAATACCTGGGATACTGCCAGGAACAGTGTATGCCGGGTATCAAGGTCAAGTGCGATATGCCTGGAATACGGGGCGAAGAACATGATTTCCTGCTTAGACAGGTGAAGGCGTGGCTTGATGGAGAGGATATTGAGATATGAGTAATATGCGTAGGACGGCATCTAAAGAAATCAACGGGAAAATCTGTTTTCTTCGCATACTATTTCTTTTCCTACCTCTATATGTATGTCTGTTGAATCTTGATACTAGAGGTCAGTCGTAAGAAGCGTGAAGGAAGTTGCAATAGAATGGTCATAACAAAAGGATAAGTAGGGAAGTGAGGGCGGGCAACATATAGTAGCGGCCCCGCAAGGTCTCGAACTCACTGCTCTCCATGTGAATGACGCGGGAAAAAAAAATTGAAGTAAGATGGATGCAACTTGAAGCTCTGTGGAAAGTCGCGGGACGGAATGGCGGGATATGAGTGGTTTATTGGACAATATTGCCAACATAGCCAGCTGGTACAGCAACTATATGGCCACAGCTTCACGGAATGTCCAGTCTTGTCATGAGCTCTTACTACTCTTGTTCCTTGACACGCAGTTGATCTGAGGGTTGAACTTGAAGACGCCGATGGGGCGGGCCTTGGTCTGCTCTTCTTCAAACTCTCGAGCCTCGCCCTGGCTCTGAGCTTTAGTGCGATCACTCAATAATTGGGACGACTTGTGAATAGTTTAATTGGCATGTAAAGACTCGAGGCCCCGTAGAATGGCTTGCATTCGAATCATGGGCAACGATGACTCGGGGCTAGACGACGATAAACGGTCCGTTAAAATTTCCGCTATTTGACATCGTGCAGTTGAGTTGTCGAGCCATGTGTATGAACTAGGGGGTGCTGATCCTGCGTAAACATCGAACATCCGGCAGGCCATCGTAACGTCCAGCAGGTCGGTGGGCTGTGGATTGCCTGACTTGAACATCCGGTGCATGCTGCCTGCGAGTCGAAGTTGGTGGACGTCGTGGATTGGGGTAGCGTACGGAGCAGACATGTCATGGCTGGGATGATACGGAGCAGACATGCTACCAATGCGGCGTATGGTATCTGTTGCTTTGTAAGGGGTAAAGTTGGAAGTACAGCTATCGAGAAACTCGGCCAGGCAGATGAATATTGCTTCAAAAATACGAGCACGCCGGAAATAATCGTACCGCCTGGCCTCGGACAGAAGATCCGCGTCAGGTAGTTCGTCGGGAAACGCGATGGAGGTCTCTGTAGAATAGGTTGCAAGTGCTTTGAAGATATGGTCAAAGAGGCCATATGTCATAGCGGTCAGCACTTGATCGCGTGCATCCTCAACCGTCGATGATTGATTGGACAGCGTGATCGGGAAGGCGGCCATCAGACGAGGCCTGAAATTATACGAGAGCAAGATGTGATTAATGGCGGACTCCGATTTTCGGTTGTTAAGACCATAGATGAGGGCGCGGGGTATGGGTCTCGATTCGACCGGTTGCCAAAACGAACACAACCGCCTAATGAGATGATCGATCCATTCCGTAGTAGAGGCATCCCATCTATAGATCTGCAGAAATAGAATACACAACATCTTCTAGTGCCTGTTCCAAGTCATGCTCCAAGGCAGAGGACGGGGCGAGGAATTCGAGGAGAATCTTAGCCTGGGTTTCAGTAAAACGGTAGGGCGGGGTTTCCAAGGCGGCCGAACTGACGAGGTAATCAAACAGGATTTTATGAGGAGTGTTGGAGCAAAAGGCCTCAACAGCCTCGACAAAGTCCGCAACGACGACCGAAAGGTCAACAGATTCCATGGATTGATAAAAATATTGCACGAATTGTGCCCAAATTGTGCCGAGATGCCAAAGTCCGAGTGGGAATGTATCAATGAAGTATTTGATGGGCTGAAGACTTGGATTACATCCACGATGGACATCCGCCTCAAGCCTCTCTGCAACTTGAAGCGCCACAATGCGGTCTTTCACGGAGCAAAATGTGCTCCACTTCATCAGTGCCACTGCAGAGGTCGAATAATGCGACGTCTCTTTCTCTTCGAGGTGGTGATCAAGCAATTGAGAGAAATCCAGAGGCAGAAGGTCACTCGGAGACTCAGGAAGAGTCTGTATGCTCGCTACAGCCCACAAAGTCTTGTAAGAGGTGATTCGACGCCGTCTACTGCCCTTTTCAGACAGCAGGCCGGTACGACAGCTGCAGAGAAGACCGGCTATGCGGGGCAGCAATTGCAGGTCCGGGTCACGCATGAGCTTCTCGATGTGACCTTGGTGCATGTATCGTCTGTACAAGGGACCCCAGTACATCGGGATACCCTCGACGAACGGTTCCAGCTCGATATCGTCAGCCAAGGACTTGACAGTCCACACTAACGCCCGATAATCGCGAGCGGCGCGCGCGGGGGATTCCTCCATCGCCCGGTGAGACATTGCTTCGACCATAGTCTCCGTCGACGAAGAGTCAGACGTGTCCGGCCCATTGTCTACCGTTCCTGGCGCATCGTTCACCTCCCATGACGCCGGCGCCAGATCGCCAGGACACCTCTTGAGATACGCCAGCATGCGATCGAAAGCAGAGTGCGGTAGGGACAGTCCAGGGACCACATTGGAAGGACAGTGAAGAGCAAATAAACAGCTATCACAGCTGCCAAGAGCGCGTCGGCCACAGCTGCGATAGGTACATTGATAGGGAAGAGGAAAGCGACGAGACCCGCAAAGAAGAGGACGAGGGATGCATGCAAAAGCAGCGGGATGATGTCGACGACAGTGTGCATGTTAAACCGCTTCAGCCCGTAATACAAATACGAGAAAATGCGCGCGCGGATGACGGGGGCGGAGCGCATGTCCGCCTTGTGAAAAAATTCACGCGCCCATTGCTCGAAGAGAGTCGCGATGAGAGCACAGGTCAGACTCAAACCGAGGCTGATAAACCAAAGGGCGTTACAGGCGAGCGATGATGCCGATGGGTAGAAGTAAGCAGGCGCTGATATTTTGAAATTGCTCCCATTTGAAGCCGCTGCTAACGGTTCAGAGATTTGGGCCAGTAGCCGCACAGTAGAGTCGCCAGAATCTGGAATTAGTGTCTTGTAGCTCTCGATGATAAAGGCGGTTAGACTAGCGGAAAAAGACCCGCCTTATTAAAATTTCCAGGAGTTAGATGTTAATATTGGTTGAATAGAAAACACTTGCGAGTATGAGCATTCCCTCCATGTCGCTTTTCCAGCTCTCGACCAGCGACCTGTCGTATTTCTCGGCTTCGGAAGCATACACCGCCCACAGTTTCGATGCCGCAGCTTCTTCACTGGGATCGGGGGGTTGCTCATGAACATACGTGGGACCGAAGGCTAGAGTGTACGTGTCAATTAAAAAACGCAAGTCAACGAGAGGATCAAACCTTTCTGTGACGAGGACATCGTGGTACATATGTCGACAAGACAAGAGCTGTGTTAAGCGCCGCTCAAGCGCTTCGGACTGCAGTGCCACTGATGCGATCTTTGTTACGATGTTACGATTTTGAACACCACCTATTCGACATACATCAATGAGGATAGGGCTGAAGTTTATTCTGACTCCGAAGAACGCTAAAGCTAAGTAAATCAGGAAAAAGACACTTCCAGTTCGTACAGTTCCCGCCAGTCAAGCGTAGAATATATGATAATGCATTTACTCTAGGTAGTTAAATAGGTAGGTAGGTAGAATTACACGGCATGGTCCCGCTCAGGAACACCGGCTCCAGGAATTAGAATTGGCAGACCAGTGCGTCATACAATAATGGAGATACTAGTACGTACACAAATTGAATCGTAGGGAATTATAGGAACGAGTGGTCATCGACTAATTGGTGCGGGGAGCATAATACCGGGGCCTCGGACCCTTTGATAAAAACTTAAGTAAAAATTTGATGTTGTGATGACATTCGTACCTTCGCAAAGACTGTCGCAATGTTTACTTCTTGACGAATTAACGGCCGGGTATCGACTGATGAAAAACCAGTCGCGTCAAAAGGCATGACAATGACGAAGTACTGGTTCCAATTGTGAGCAAGATAATTTTCTTTCCGCGAGATACTCACCTTGAGGGTGAAATGGGATATGGCTGAGGTTGGCTTCAGAGTTTTGGCTAAGTGAATTTCACCTTGAAATTTGCGAGTATCTTGAGATCGAGGTTCATTATCTATTGGCCACCATACGGCCCGCCCGGTGTCTTCAACATCTTCCATGCCGGGGGCAAAATCGTTACTGCCATACGGACTCGGTGAGGTGCATTTTACTTGACGATGTAGGCGAACATTAATGGAGGCGGGGGTGCATAACAGGTTAAGGGCTTGTGAATCTCTGCAGAAATAGGTCATGGAGCAAGGAATGGCGCTTCCCCGCGTATACGAGAGCTGTAAATATCTTAGAGTGTTTCTTTACAGTTAATAAAGCGTCCATACGGGTTTGGACAACGAGAACTGTGCAATAGTCACCTTTCAGCTATTAACATCTAGCCCAAAGACAAATATGCTCACGATACATTGGACTTCAGTTGTTCGAGTATTAAACACGGTTCCCTTCACAGTGAACATGGGGCAAGTGTGCCAACCTTGTGCATCGGCTTCAGGTCCTGGGATGGTGGCATTTTCTCTATACGCTAGTTGCCGCAGTGGAGAAGGTGGATCTGGTCGCAACGCAGGCACGTAAACGAACATTGTTTGGAGTCTAGAGATGGATAGCCAGTTATTTCTTGTAATGTTCAAAGCATATCTGAACTCACTCAGCATCGTCGCGGAACAGACGCGCGCTCCGAGTGATTTGAGCTGAAAGATGGTAATGAGCACTGACTTGGGCACCTCGTTCGAAGAAGGTCTGGGGAAGAACATAGGCTCGAACGGTGCCAGGCCTTCCGGGATCTGCAAGTACTACGTCCTTGGGTATGTTCAGGGAGAAGGGCCAACGACAGTCTCCAGACAGTGAAGGAGCTGCTGAACCACCTGAACCCTTAGACCAAAGGGGGATTGAGAGGTCAAGGAAACGTAATATGTCCCGCTGCTGTGACCCGGTTATCATTTCGCCTCGAACCTGGGGCGGATGATCATAAATATACGACCCAATCTTGCTAGTATCCTACAAAATGCTCACCAGAATGGAAACCCCAGCAATTTTTTCGTTGCTCGGTATGTTCAATTCCAGCGAGCCCTTAATTTTATCTCCCTCGAGAAACGTTGGTAAACTAGTCGAGGTAGGGGCACTGCTGAACAGTTTCAACGTAGCCCGCATCTTGTTTTTTTGATCCTTTAGAGAGAAAATATGTTCTGTCGACCCTCTGGACCCACCGTGACTAGGTGGGCGGCCTGGAGCTCGGGGACTATAGACCGGCAGAGAACCAGAGACCAAAAAGGTGCCAGCCTCATAAACCGGTGGGGAAGACATAAGAGCGACTTGGCGAGAATAATGGAGGGGTCATCACGAGCCTGAGGGAAGAAGCCGCAAGTATATAATATGTCCGAGTCGACGACCGTCTTAGATCTGAGATGACCGTTTAGTGGCCCGCGTTCCGTGAATAGATTCTTGGTGAGCCCTTGCGAAAGGTAAAACGCTCGCATGCTGTCGGCCCGGTACCGCGGCGAAATTTTACAACCGCGTCTAAGTTTGCCAGGCTCGATGTTTCACCTGCGACTTCGATTTTGGTGGCCATCTTCCTTCCAACAGCCAAACCTTCCTCGGCATCGCCGCGCGATGGAGGCTAATGGTACAAGCTTAGCCGGTTCTGGCGGCTTCAGTGCGACTGGCGCCGCTGCCGACCCGCCATTTTAAGATTTCCTGATTCTCTCCAGTCGGATCCTCCCAATCTTTCAAGGTTAATATCTTTGAGCCACATTTTCGGTTCAATTCTCCTGTATCTGGCTGCTCGCGGACAGCCTCACAGCGGTGTACCAGTCCTGATACCCGTCATGCCACGCATCTCGAGATCTCGATCCAATCCTGACGGAGAAGTAGTGAACTGACGCTTCGGGTGAGCACTGCCTGGTCAACAGCGTAATCAGCTTCTTTGTTGCCGATCTTCCACACGCCAAACTTCTAAGAAGCGCGGTCATTGTGTTGTGCTTCTCTGATAACGCTAGGTCGAGACTGTCTGACGTCTCCTGTTATTTTTCTTGTGGTATACTCGGGTACTGAAGTCTCCATTATTGAAAGCATCCGACAGGGTCAATTGATCTTGATCATGCAGCGACCACGGTAAACGACTACATTCTCAAGCCCCAACAGACTTGACGCGTATTTGACTTGAAGCTCTTGAAGTCCTAGTAGAGCGGCGATCTGTTGGTCTGGGTTTCCCGCTGCCAATGGCCCAGTCCCATGACCTGTGGGCTGAGCAACTCCAGTGTCCCGGGTCCTCCAAGCGCTGCGGCACTTCGCGTCATTTTGAATTCCCGGGTGCCGTCTGTGGTCGTGACAGCACGCGGCCACGTCGCTGTCTCGATCCCGCGGTTGGGAGCAACTTGGTGAGTTGCTATTTCTATTGCAGAGGAGAATAAATTCAAATTTGGTACCTCCGCCTTATTACAGTCTTCCTTTTTCGCACACCGACTGCCTTCCCGCTCACAATATCAGACATGCATTGTCCTCGGGTCTTGTTACATCTTCCATGTCAATGAATCAATTCAAATCCAAGATGGCATCTTTCAATACTTACAGACATCCAACTTGACTAGCAAAGAAGCGTATCTTCTCCTGGTCTTCCCGAGGATTTTAAATAAATAGAAGTACACCAAAGCGTAAGACTCCGAGCAGAAAGCGGAGGCCGTCATGACCTACAAAAATTAGCTTGTTTCTCCCAGCGTCAAGATCTAGAACCATTTTCCCCGCGCATTCATGCCAATTAGTGAGAGTAAAAAATATTGTACGCCTTACCTGTTTGGGCCTTCTGATTTCCCGTGAATAGTTATCTGCACTGGCCGTCGGCTGTGAGGAATGCCAATTTGACTCAGCGCAGTCCTTCCAGATTGCAACCGGTTAAACTGCGATCGCTAGATGCTTGATCGGTAAATAGTAAAATTGCCCTCTCGCCGGTTAGTGTTGAATAACGATTTAATGGGCTAATTCCGCCTGGGCCTACATTAAGTCTCAGAAGCATTACTGTATTAACCGCCTACCTAAGCGATTCCTGCCAATTGTTGAAAATGAGTTGCCCCATCATGCTTGTAGTCAACTTAACGCCGTGATAAGAAATCTGCTTCTATGTTACCCTTGCCTACCTGTTGTCCGTGTTGTTCGGTTCTCCGGAGGTGGAGCATGAGAGCCATTATGCAGCTGGCTGCCTCGCATGTGGCGGACCACGATGCATTATAACCTGCAATGACAAGATGATGTTTTTTAATTGTATCATGTTAGTCATGTCGCAAAAGTCCGTTTTGAGTTATAAGCCAAGATAAGGGGATTCTGAACCTTATAGGCAAGCAGGCATGCTTATAACACCTTATAAAGGGTTATAAGTACCTATATACGCTTATAACTCAAAAGGACCCCCCTCAGGCTGCATTCCAAATCCAATATTGGTGACATACACACAGGTTGAGTTGAGCCTAGTGTATAAGGCTCGGAATGCCCTTATCCTGACTTATAACCCAAAAGCGATTTTTGCGACATTCTGGACCTTGCCTCAACACAGATCTTGGCGTCTTGGCGTAATAACGCTCATCCAGTACTAACATTACTGCCAAGAATTGCATTTCATCTACAGCGCGGCTTACAGCGGCATAAGATGGGGCAATGGGCCAACGGGGACAATGCCCGTCGGCTTGATCTGCATGATGTCGTCAGTGGGGTTCAATTAACGAAAGATGGTGAGCCCAGACTCGGAAACGCGAGAACTCTTAATGAATACATATCACAGCTAAAAACAGACGGTAGGTAGACGGATAACCTCGGGTCCGAAACGCGATATCATGTGTATGGAAACACGCACCGTAGTAGCCCACTTTGATGTATGGTCGAGAACATGCTGTCCTTGAAGCATGCTCCTCCTGCGCAGCCAGCTAGGGAAATTTTAAAAATTTGAGCATCATATATCATCATGGGAGGAGGAGGAAGTGGTCAGGAAAATCGAAAATTAGTGAGGTGATGAACACAATGGCGAATGGATAGCGGGCACCCCCGACGGTTATTACTTTTGTACTCGACGGAAATGCCGACATGATTGGAGATGTCTGCCGGACAAACGGACGGGTGACGCACGATAGTGACGAACAGCCGAACGTCGGCTTCGATGAGTTGCCCCTCAGTGAGGTAGTTTTTACATGTCGGCGCGGCGAACAGCTTGACGACGTCCTTCTCGTACGCGGCATGCTGGGCCGCAAAACCCGAAAGGTAGACGCCATCTGCGGCTCGTGTTTCAGCAACGCTAAAACAGCCGAATACGACGCACTGGTAACATCCGAGTGCATGCACCCATTCATTGAGCGCATCGATCTCCATGCGGTGCGGCTCGGGATATAGGTCCAGCTTGGCTTTGTCCGCAGGACGCAGCTCGTTGAACGCGGAAGGATCTAGATCAGAAACTACGGATAGATAATCTCCTCCAGTCCCATGAGCTTCCGGACAATCAGCGCCCACGCTGAAACCCAACTCACTCCGGAAAATCCGAATTTTCGGGGCCACTGATAATGTTCCCGAAACCTAAAGTTTCAGGAACGGAGTCGGCTTCATTGAAACTTTTCCTGAAACCTTTGGTTTCGGGAATGGTTTCTGGAGAGCCGAAACAAAAGGTTTCGGCTCTCCAGAAACCGTTGCCGATACTTTTGTTTTCGGGAACGGATTCGGTGTCCCCGAAACAATAAGTATCGGCGACGGTTTCGGCGCATCGGAACCTGTTCCCGAAACCTAAGGTTTCAGGAGCACTGAAGCCTAACTGCAGCTGAGCTGCAGCTCAGAGGCAGCTCAGCTGCAGCTTGCCTGAAACTCAGAGGCAACTCATAAAAGTCAGCAGCAGCTGAGCTGCAGCTTAATTAAAGTAATTTTTTACAACAAACTTGTGGACAAATGTAAACTAGCAACAAAATAATCATTCGTCTTGTCTCATTCTTCTCTCTTTTGGTCAACTGATCTAAGCTGAGCCTCTTTTTACGAGCCATTTTCTTTGATGACCCCGCAAGTTATGTTCGGCTTTTTTGCAGTTGGAGCTATATGTAATTCTGTTGAGGTTCGTAAATAATTTGTTTCAATTAAGCTACAGCTCAGCTGCCACTGGATTTTAATGAGTTGCCTCTGAGTTTTATGCAAGCTGCAGCTCAGCTGCAGTTAGGCTTCAGTGCTCCTGAAACCTTAGGTTTCAGGAACAGGTTCCGGTGCGCCGAAACCGTTGCCGATACTTATTCTTTCGGGGACACCGAATCCGTTCCCGAAAACAAAAGTATCGGCAACGGTTTCTGGAGAGCCGAAACCTTTTGTTTCGGCTCTCCAGAAACCATTCCCGAAACCAAAGGAAAAGTTTCAATGAAGCCGACACCGTTCCCGAAACCAAAGGTTTCGGCAACGGTTTCGGGAGCACCGACTCCGTTCCTGAAACTTTAGGTTTCGAGAACGTTATCAGTGGCCCCGAAAATTCGGATTTTCCGGAGTGACTAAAACCACTCAGATTTAAATTCGTCATCAAATAAAAATGGGACGTACGGCGCGCGTACGGAACGTTTAAATGGTACTCCGTGTTACTCCAGAGAAACAGCGATGATCGGGACCTTCTCCGGCGCAAACTGACCCCCCTTCTCTATGAAGCTCCGGAAGACGGAAGCAACTTGAAGCTGCCGTTCGCCTCGGATTGATCTGTGAAATGTCGCTAAGCGCCGTGGTATCCCTGACTTATCCCTCGTACAGGTACTGTAGTCATAATGCTGCGGCGCAAGACTCGGGGCCTACTAGAAGCCCGAAAAACAGTTAAAATACTAGTTCCCTGGCATAGTCCGGTGGCATCAATTCAGGTCGTTATCGCTCTCCAGAGTCCAGATGTCAGTTGGGCAAGTGGTTGAGAGGGGAGAGTCGATGGGTAAAACTCGATCCCATCAAAAAGATTCCCGAGCTGACGGATCGCCATTGCCGACGGCTATCAAAGTCGGCTGTAATGGACCCCGCCAGTTGGGCCCGCCCTCCCGCTCAGTAGCTCTAAGCTGGGCCAGCTCGCGCTTGCTCTCATATAAGTCAAAACAGGGTTGGCCATTCATCTTCTATTTTTTTTACCCCCATTCATTCCATTTGCACTGTATCATCTCCGAGCAAAACAGATTAGAAGTGAATCTTGAACGGTGATTTTTCATGAAACTACTGCCAACCTTAGGCCAAAATTCATACATCTACGTTCATGAGTAGGTAATTACCCTTGGCATTTCAAGTTCATTGCAACCACGTCCCACCCCATTACAAGGCACTGATAATGTAGCTCGACTTAATTTCCCCATAAATGCGGAGAAAGGGTCAATACTTCAAGTTAATTCTCAGTGCTCTGGAATCAGCCAGTCTTGCGTACTGTATTATTAGGCCCTCCCTTTGTTGTGCGCTATATATATAAATGTTCCAGGTTACAGTATACTCGAGTACATTTAACCAACGTATCCCGGGATGGCTGTGTTAAAATAATCTACGTGGCTAACTGATATACGCAGTACACCTATGTACATGATGAAGTTGAACGGTCGGCGATGCGCTTGATGGCGCACACTCACTCGGAACGTTCCGTTGTACCACAAATGGATACATCACCGAAAATTGATAGGCGAGTTTTACCCATCGACTCTAGACTCGGTGGTTGACCTGGAAAGGCGAGGTATTTGGCGTAGTTTCATCATGGTGGCCGCGCCAATTATAAACAACTAAGGCGTAATCCGAATTGCACAGCTTTTTCGACTTGCCTTCGAAAGTTCTACAGAAATCTTCTCAGCTTCTATCCAAAATTGCTTGTCAATGCCCAACCTTAGAATCACTATATTGAAAGTTGAATGGCCTTGGCACCGATTGCCTCATTTTTTGCCCGGTGCCACTACAGGCACAACATGCGAGGTACGAGCACCATATTGTTGTAGCGTCTGTTCATAAGAGACTAACTGCAGGCCACTGCCGCCGAGGACTGAAGTGATTGAGTATCAGAATCTGAGATCTTCATCCTAAAGTGCGGTGGACCATCTCCCGGGCCGCTGTTGACGCCCGAATACACCTGGAGTCCTGGACTGAATAGCCATGGTATAAATGAAAGATGAGGCTTTTCTTCTCTCATTTACCGCCTCTGACTTTATTGTTCAGCCAGAGGAGCTGCAGTATGCTCCTGCGAAGAGACACCACGAGTGTCCTATGCCCTGCGCTAAAATGTGTAGGCCTGCCATTGCAATTCTTTCCGCCAATTCTGTGATTTGTTGCAAGATAAAAACCTGTCTCCACCGGCAATTTCTGTCGTGTGCTCGACCATTCCTCGTTCGTTGGCAGGTCCAGACTCCGAAATGGCTCGGCATGGTACGGTGATTTATACCTTCCTGTAGAAAGATGACTAACGGGAGTTTTTAACAGCTTATTCGCCCTTGTTGAATCGTTCTCGTGACATATATCTGCCCAAGTATCGAGTTTTGGAGGCCGACAGTCCGTGCAGTGCCACCATATCGAATACATCCGCGGCGCCAATGTTTGAATTTCGGGCCGTCACTCATCCTGAACTTGCCCCGCAAGGCGATCCCTCGGTCAATGCCCCGGTCTTGAAAAAAAACGTCAAGCTGAGAGGAGGAGTTAGTTGTAGTTCACTCTTTTTTGCGGAACTCGTGAGTCATTAACTCGTTGTTCGATCGATTTTTAGAAGCTTACGAGTCCGGTACCAGTTTTCAATTTCACCAGGCCGGCCTTGAAAGTTCGTGCCGGCCAACAACGATCGCGAGAAATCATATTCAGATCCTTCATTTCTGCTTTATTTTTTTGCATGCCTGAACAGTGAATATGTGCCTGAACAAGAAAAACCACGACGGGCTTATTCAGCCCGAACGGAAAACGCGGTACCCTTCTTCCTAAACACTTGCGCTTGGCGCTCAATTGAACTATGTAAGCACTTCCATGCCATTGCATTGATGCGAGCGATGATCTGTGCGGGATGGCATCAGCGCTCCACTCCCACGGTTCAGAATCTGGCACTACTTGTCCCTTTATCAACCCTTGGGCCTTTATGCATGTTTAATCCACGCGGATATGTCAGTATTCGAACGGCGTTCGTCGCTCGAATATCTCAACGGAATCATTAGGTCATAGCAAGACAATCCAGACACAAGATCTAAATACGATTCAGAGTGTGGGGACGTCTAGGTATATTCGAACCGTGACAACCGAATAAGTACCTGCATTAACGGTTACGGTAAATGAGGTCTGTGTAAATTCACTCGACCCGCCGGAATTTCCGGTATGGACATCCAATGTTCCAGGAGTAACTTTAAACCAACGGGGATTTAAGACCGCGCAGATCACCTTTCGTTGGAGCACCAAGAGCTCAGCTCGAGCTCGTGAACGGCGATGTCTAGCCGTCCGTGCCAAGTAATCGGAAAAGGTATTCAAAAAAAACGAAAAGGGACGTTCTTCCCTTCCTTCGCCTTCCTTTATCTCGTTTACATAAGTCATTTCGCGCTCTCGCCCGACTCGTATTCGTTCCAGCACTTCCTCGATCGGGTGACACATATAATCGTGCAGGGCTGGCAACTTTCTAACGGATCCGCATCGTATGTGCTGACTAGGAGAGGCGGCACCAAAAACGGTGAACGAGCTGTGGTCACAGATGGGCCGGCGTGCCCGAGGACCATGTGCTGCTGCACTAGCGCTCGGCGGTGGCAGCGAAAAGCCCGATATTCTCGTGCCGTGCGGTCCTCGTCTACCCGTGGCCATCGCTGAAGCTGCTGGAGTTCCTCGGCGTACGCGGGATGTTGGAGTTCCTCGGTGTGCCGCGCACGCCATCCACCACGCGCAATAAGGTCCGTCTGTTTCAACTTGTTTGAAAATATCGCCTGAAGGTCGAACCCCTTGAAGGTCGTTTATATGTCCCGGTCACATGGCGGCACGAACAACGGCGGGCGACGGGTGGTCAGCGAGGACGCGGTGCTGCGCAGCGTAACCGCACTCCTGGCCGAGCGTAACCGCGGCGAGGAGCTCGTAATGTTCAACCCCAACCATTGTGGGAACATAACCGAGCTGTTTTCGTGGTTCTCAGAGAACGTCGTCGCAGATGTAGGGCCGCACGGAGGTGTTATGATCAACCACCGCTGGTGAGTCCCTCTGCACATCCGCCAAAGTACCGCTGACCGCATAATATTCAGGGCCAATAAATATATTCTTGTGGTAGAGTTTATGCCGAGTAATAGGATTGCGATGATGAGGCGTCTCTGCTTTTGCAGACGTATGCAGCTATTGTGATCGAACGTCGGGGTTTGATATGGATATCGATGTTGAGGATGTGGTGTCGCTGTTGCGCAAACAATTGGGGGTGGTAGGCACGGCTCCCTTGCGCAGGAACTATTTATGGCCTTCTAAAGAGCTGGGGTTCAAACGAACTTCATACACTAAATCGGGTAACATGGAATGATCGACAATCTAATCTGTGACATGGTATCTAATCTGTTGGTCTATCTTATCTTTGACATTTAGGGGGTGTAAGGACTAATAAAGGTGAAAATTCATACGAATACAGTGAATTGAACTGTTACAGTAGAGTACACTTGATTAATTGAGGAAGACGCTTTGCATCACATCACGTATCTCGTAGGACCCGAAGAAACATTCGATTGCGGAGTCCACTTCACTAAATCTTGCTGAGAAAAACACACCTGGAGCAACGTGTAGCTCCATCCTACATGCCCCTAATGTTCGACTCGATGAAAAATTGCGTGGAGAGATAATTTACATGTGGTAGAAATAGTGACCGAAGCGATGCCAGTAATCCATGCTGTATGCGACGAAACATCAGTGACTTTGGGAAAGAAAGAAAAAAGAGAGATCAAATAGAGATGCTTTAGGTCGATTAATGGAGGAAAGAAAAATGTCATGGGCCGCCGCAGCCACAGCGTGCCTCTAGGTCCCCACCGCGACCTGCTCGGCACGCTCCAGCCACGGGGACTCCACCACGACGTCCGCATCCCCACCCATCTCCGACCCCTCGTCTGTATCGACCCACTGGTCGCCCTCGCCGCCCTCGTCCCACGCCGCCCGCGGGAAGTCGTGAGCCCCGTCGCTAGGCGACAGCCCGTGGAACAACATCCCACCCCCACGCGCCCCTCCACCGCTCCCACTCACGCTCGCGCGGAGCCCCATAAGTCCCGCACTCAGCGCCCCGCTCGGCACCGGCGACGGCGACGCAAACACGTCCGAGCCCAAACTCAGCACGCTCGCCGCGCCAGCCGAGCGCGGCTCCCGCATCTCCGTCCCACTGTCGCGCGCGGTGCTCATGCTCAACCGCTGCGCGGATCCGGACCCGGACGCACCGCCGCGCAGCTCGTGCAGATGCGCTGTGCGGGCCCAGCGGCGCGCGCTCCGCGGCGCATGTGAGCCCTGTGAGACGGAGTGCGTTATCGGCAGCCCGCTGAGGCCGCCGTGCGGCGGGTGCGTGGGCGTCCCGGGGCGGCGGTGGGGTGTCCGTGTATGCGTCGGCGTGCGCGAGTGCGCGCGCGCGCCGTCGAAGACGAGCGTGCTGCTTCCTGTGCTGCGTGTGCGCGAGCGCGGGCGCACCTGCGCGTGTAGGTTGAGCCGCGGCGGTTTGGGCCTGTTCGCGCTGGGGGGAACTGGCGGCGGCTTCTCATCGGCGCTGGGGAACTCGAGCTTGATGGGTGGGTCTGCGTGAAGAAGGTCGTCAGGATATCGAGTAAGTGTGCTGTGGGGCTAATGTACCTGGCTCGTCTTTGAATTTTGGAGCGGCCGGCTTGGGGCTCTGACTCCGGCTCCCGCTCTTGAGTCGACCTACCCAGTCCCAGTCCCCGCTTCCACTGAGACTCCTGAGGCTGAGATTACGGCGGCCCCACGCTCTGAGTGCGGAGCGACTGATAGACGGAACCATCACCGCTTCCCCGCGAGACCCGCGCGTAAGCGTCATGAACACCAGTACCGCGAGTAGGAGCAGCAGCTGCGCAATGCCGAGGCGTTTCTCGAGCACAATCTAGCGGGCACCAGGTCAGTAAACTACCCAGGCTCAAAGAAACCAAAGACGCACCTCATCGGACAGGTACTCCACGCGCCGCATGAGCTCGCGGTACTCCGCATCCACGCGCTTCCGTTGCCGCTCCCCCTCGAGTAACGTGCGCGCGTACGTCTGCGCCTGCGCCTTGCCCTGCATGTCCCGTGTCAGCGCCATCGTTCTAGGAGTGCAGGGTAGGATGCAGGAGGACTCACCACGCCCTCCGCACGCCCGAGGTCCTCGCCGACGCGGCGCAGCATCTCGCGCACAGCGCCCGTGTGCTCCTCGACGTAGCGCGCATATAGCGTGTGGTTCGCCTCGAGCGCCGTGAGCCGGTTCATGATCGTGCGGTAGATCGACTCGCCGCCCGCGGGCGCGGGCACGAGCGATGTCGTCGACAGCGTAGAGATGGTGCTCCCGCTGGACACTACGCCTGTCGTCACTGTATTCGTGGTGGTCGTAGTCATTGTAGTCGTAGTCGTAGTAGTCGTCGTGCTGCTGCCATCAAAGGAGTCGTTCGGAGCGGCCGCAACTTGGGTTAGATCGCTCCCGTCGGGAGCCACGACGTTTTCCGGCGTCTGTTGCGGCACTTTCGTGTCTGCGGAAGAAGGCTCGCTCTTTGTCGGGGGCAGCCTCTGGTCTGGCGTCGTCGCTGCCGCAGTCATGCTGTCAACGGACTCGGACGACTCGCTCGTCGCGGGCAGCTCCGCACGAGATGAGGTGTCGACATCCGGTGCACTTCGTGAGGTCTGCGCCTGCGTCTGCTCCACCACTTCCGCCGGTGTCTCTACACCGGCTGGCGATTCCTCCTGCGTCTGGTTCTGTTCCGTCGACGCGGCATCCATGTACTCCGCATATGACGGAGGAATGGAGACGGGGTCCGGCGCAGGTGCGGGCTCGGGCTCGTTCACCTCCAGCGGCAAGGACGGTGAGGCCTGCGGCTCATCGCGCCGAGCGCGGGCACTGCTCTCCTGCTCCCATATGTCCCACTTATACTCCTCCAGATGCGTGAGCCCGTACACGCGCAGGAGCGAAATCGGGCAATAGTACTCGTTGCTGTAGTGCGAATGGAAGTCAATGCGGATGTAGCGGTAAAAGTCGCGCAGCGACGTCGGCGGATGGAACGACTTGCGTCAAAGGGTCAGCACATAAATAACTCCCCCAGAAAAATGCAAGAAACGCACCTGCACGACGCGAATGTTCTTCGCGGTATGCGTGCTCGCAAACGTCCAGCCGTCGCGGTCGGTGGTGTACGTCTTGGACACGCTGACGGTAAAGTCTTTGAACACGCCGCTGAAGAATTCGAAGTTGGCGAGCTGCACGGTGTCGATGCGGATGTCCTCGCACAGCTCGACGACGATGAATTGCTGCTCGCCCTTCGGCGGGCGGCACGGGCTGAGCATGTAGCGGTCGCGCTTCGACGAGAGGATCGACTCGGGAGACTTGGACGAGCGATGCGACGTATGTACGCGCGCGGAACAGTCAAGGCCCGCATAGTTAAAGCGGTCCGTTATTGGGACGCGAAAGTGCGGAGCATCCTGTGGTGCTGTTGACGAGCTCGGAACTTCCGCGGCGGGTGTGGTGACCTCTGCACCATCCACCGCACGCTCTCCGGAGGTTCCCTCTTTTTCCTTGGCCTTGTCCTGTACCAAAGTCTGCATTGCAAACCGTTTTTCCTTCCATTCCTCGAACGAGAGCAGAACGTCGTCCTGGACCGGCTCCGTGGGTGGCAGAGGTGTAAGACAGCATATTGGCGGCTCTGGTGGCTTCACTACCTGCGCTGCAAGTGCTTTGAATGGGTCATTGGACGATGTTGGGGCAGCCAACGCGGGTGATGCCAAAATGAGCGCGACGAGCGCCGGGGGGAGAAGCGGGAACATTCTGGCCAGCCGTACGCCCAGTGCAGACTCTAGAATAAATTATCACCGCCTTAGACTGGGACGAGACTAGAGCCGCTTGCCACGTACGACTTGAAAAGAAAAGCTAAGTATAGCGTTGGTAATAGCACGGAACAGCGGCCCGGCCATGTGTGGTATAGACTTCGGAACCAAACATACGCTTGCGTCCCAATTAGGCGATAATGGTTACAGCCATCTTGAGGCAGGGATGGAATGCTTCGCGGTTGGGGGTATATATCGACATTGTACTGCTGTGTTACTGAGTTGTCTAGTGTCTTGGAAGGGGTGGAAATTTCCCTGAAGAATGTCGTTCCTGTAAGGCACATTTAGGAACGTTGGTCGCACACTCGCCCAAGAGGGGATTGGAGTAGGGCTTCAGTATATTTAATATTCCATGGCCCACGATATCTGAGTCCCTAGAAATTTAATCTTCCCGGATCTAGGTACGGGCCGCGTATTTGAAACAATATTGCAACGCGCATCACAGACGTCTAAATAATCAGCCACCAACAAAGCAAAACATGCCTCGGAGGAGAGGAACGCATGCTCCGACCTATAAATGAGGATGAGAATAGATCATCTACAGGGGATTGCAAATCAGCGACAGCTGCGGAACCAATTACTCTGACCGTAAATGGGCGGCTTCGCCCGATAACCAGCGTGGTGTTACGGATTGTGAGAGCGATAGGAGTCTCTGGCAGATGGGGCGGCGTATGGCAGATATGCTTTCCGGCGCTGTGTAACTCATCAGACCGACTCGAGCGAACAGTCATAAATATGCATGTGAGAAGGTCGCATCCTGGGTTGGACTGGCAAGAGATAGGATTAAGCTCGGACGCAGCCTGAGTAAGCATAGAGCCTAGCAGTGGTCAGCCGATCTGAAGAAAGGCGCATATATGCGAAAAAAGGTGCATATATGCGCACCCACCATGCTTCAATGAGGTAGACTCCCTGAGAAACAAAGCCCATGGAGTGCCGGGGAGATAACGAAGTCCTTCTACGGAAAACCAGGTACTAACACCGAGGAATGCGTAGGAACTTTGGTCCTGTAGAAGTATGCGTCAGCGTATTCGAAGAAAGGAACATATATGCGCGTCACAGCTCCCTCGAACATGCCAGAAATATAGCCCTTTGAGCCAATGACTTTCGAGTGATATCCCGGCGTCAGGTCAACGGGAGCAGATCGACAGGCCAGGCACGAACGCCCAGCCAAGCACTTGAAATTGTCAGACGGAAGCTTGATTCTAGAAATATGGCTCGGCATCTAGAGCGAACGTGAGTATATGCGCACCTAAATCGTCAAAAACGAGGCTTGTATTGCGGGTAAACCGTATCTTTTACCGGCAGGGTGCCAAAGTAGGACTTGATCCTGAGTGGGCGCATTCGGATAGGCGTTGGGAAATAAGGCGGGTATGTGTGCCATGCATGGCCACTTCAGACCATCTTTCAGCGTCCGGGGTCCGTCTAAAGCAGGGATTTTGTTTCCACAGCAGCGGCTTCGGTCGAGGCTCGCAGGTTGTATACAGGCAAATACTTATTCCAGGGTGTGAGTCAGACCGAGTCAGTGAACGGCGAACTGCGAACTGAAACCGAGACGGAGGAAAGGTTCTTGGCTCTTTAGAAGCACATATTCATCGCCGGATTGTGTACGTGCGCGCCCCAGACTCGGATATGGCGCGTCGCGACATTCCAACTGTCAGGCATTGGTCAGACCCTGCATCGTCTGCAGTGGACCGTGAATAAGCACAGAAGCGGAGGAAGTTGGGCGTGGACGAGTTGCAAAACCATTAGATACGTGTAAGGACGTTCCCAGAGAATCGCCGTGTGCCAGTGCACACTGCACACTGGGATGGCCCATTTCAAGTCCCTCGAAGCTCTAAGTCGCGCCAGGTTGTGTTGATTCTGATAGCCTCAGGCCAAGCGTAGATAATGACACGAAAGAGACAGAGCCTAATCTGAATCCAAATGTGGTCGAGGAAGCAAGAAGACGCGTTGGCACGCGGTGGTCCGTGCGCTGATCGTGATGATACCATCACTGAAAATTTAAGCGCCGCCTTAAAAGTCACCCTGTCTTTTTCTCGCTTCAACCGCGCTTGAACCGAGAGTCGCGCACATTTGGGGCAACTATTAGATGGGCTCGATACCACCTAAGGCGAAGACCAAACCGAACGTGAAGCTGTTCGGACCCATGCGGGATCTTTGCCGTGACTTCCTGTGATTTTCGGGCAACAGGTTACTTAGTTGGCCTTGATATATGTTGGGTCACGGTACCTCTCATTCACGAATATATCACTCTGTTCAAACTGTGGCACTTTGGGCAGTTTGATTGCACGAAGGGCGTGAAACACTGAAGCCCTAGATTTAGACCCCCACCGCTAATGCCGTGCAGAGGACTAACCAAAATAATACTTTCTAACTGCTCCCCAATGCTCAAGTTTTCGAAATTTCTCGTCGCTGTAATTTACGCTGCAAGCGTTGTGGACGCCGCTCCGGAATTTCAGACAGTCTTTACTGCCGGCAGTGCGGTATGCTATTTCTTACCGCTCATTTTTTTTTGGTTTGCCTGAAATATCTTGTAGAACATCGAAGCAATGACGCCACGTCCCCTTGTTCGTCGAATGTCTTTCTGAATAATTACCAGTTAATTCGAATCTCCACAGGGCCATTTTACAATCGGCAATTTTGACTCACAGGGGAGCCTGCTCTTTGAAGGCCCAGATAGGAAAGCGTTGATCGATTTCCGCCGAACGGGCGGGTACGGAAAAACTGAAACTGTACGCTGAGCTGTGTCTCTCCAGTCCGGACTGACAATCCATTCAGTGGGAGATCCGCGACACTGGGAACGGCCAATCCACAATCTGGAACGTCGGCACTGGGAACCCAATTACGGTCCGAACAAGCGTGAACCGTCTAATTTCCACTTTTATTCCAAGACCTAAACAGAAAGGCGATAGTTCGGGAAATATCCCACCACTTCGGATGCAGCTGTCTTCGAAATCCGCCTAAACCCGCGCTCTCTCTTCTATAAGGCAACTACCAACTTTATCTGCCATCCACATCTTTAGCTAAACTTCGGAATCAGATCGGCCTTTTTAGCTCGGACGAACTCTGGACCTATGGCTACTCGGGAAAGCCGCGCTATCCGAGAAACATGCACGTACGTCTTGTCGAGTAATTCGTGGAGCTGGGAACCTGAACACCTGAATGCCAGCTTGCCCTGACTAAACCGCCCGCCGGAGACCTTCCTGACGCCTTTGTATGGGAACTCCATGAATGTACAGATGGATGTTGAGGTTTAATCAATTAGTTGAACGGGCACGACGACGGTGCGCTGAGCGTCACGGCATCCACCAAAGACACATGCTCCAGAAGAATCTACGGAGTTCGCGGATAGGTGACTTGTGTTTCTCGCTAGCGGCCAGCTGGATAGCGCTACGCATGGCGCGAGCACAATATCTGTGCTCACCTAGAGAATATTTGAGTCCACGTAATTATGCAAACAGCGCGAGTTGTCTGATAAGGCATCGGGTGTGACGTGCTTACAGGAGGGAAACGTCTTACGACCTCTTGATGGCCTTGACCAAGTATCCTGCCTCCAGTGCGGGCAGATGATCAACGAGACTGGCCTGTCATAGCCTGTTACGCGATTGAATAGGATGCGATGAAATAAGTTGCTCTGGTCTAATTCATCCATTGCAGAACTCATCTCCACTCCGCCGATCCAGGTCGCTCACCGGAGGTTACGGTTTAAATCTCTCTATATGTTTAATTAACACAAATATTCTGAAACCGTTCAACGCTTATTGCCTGGCACTGAATTCGAAACATGAATTAGAACATCCTGGCCTTGTGTTTGTCTAGTAATGTGAGCTTTACGTTTCTTTCTTTCGTCTTTCCGTTGACAGCGGAGGGGGGTTAAGCGTTAATTACAGGTGCTCACTCCACTCACTCGGATTTCACGAGCTCTGGAATTTTCAGGTAACCAGGACCACCGTGGGATTGACCTGAACCAATTTTTGTTATAAAGGATAGGTGAGCCATTAGTGGCGTTCAAAGTTGCTCCTACTTCTCTCCTACTCACGCTCCTACTTGCTTTCCTACTTGTCTTCTTGTGCAGGAGGATGAGCAGGAGATGGGAGTAGGATCATTTTTGTCAGAAGGAGCGTCAGAGCTCCTTTTTGCAAAATTTCTCCTACTTGAATTTCCTTCTCAATAGCTATTGCTCTTTACCCTAATATTTTTCACAAAGTTGTAGCATTTCTCTACATACCCCGACCTATAGAACTCCTTAGCCTTTTAAACCTCAGAAAAAATTTGTAATGTTTTTGTTCTCTTGCTAATCTCCTACTCGCAAATTGGGCTGGGGGTGGTTTCAAAGTTGCCCATTTTGAACCCCTGCTCCTGGCTATGCAATAATGGCTTGAAATATATGGCTCAAAATTGACTGAGAGTGTAACATTTCAGATGGAGTAGATTTTACCCAAAAGAAAAAAGTTACATTTTTGGAAATAATAAGTAGGAGCTGAAGTAGGAAGATGAGTAGGCGCGTGAGTCGGGCCAACTTTGAACAGTACTATTAGGGTTGTTCACAGTTGCCCTTTTTCCCACCCTTTTTCTCGCCCTTTTTTGCCCTTTTTGCCATTAGGGCCATTCACAGTCGCCCTTTTTCGCGCCCTTTTTACTCCTTTTTCTGCTCCCTTTTTTTTCCCTTTTTCAATAATAGGGTTGTTCACAGTTGGCCTTTTTCCCGCCCTTTTTGCCACCCTTTTTTTTCCCCTTTTTGTCATTCTCTTCGTTTTCGCCCGGTTTTTTTCCCCTTTTTCAATTAGAAGTACAAAAAGGGTAGGAAACCGAAAAGAACGGGGTCCTACCTGCAATTCTGGAGAAATCGAAAAAAAAAGTGAACGAAAAAGGACGCAAAAAAGGGCAACTGTGAAACCCCCAGGCTGGCGCTCCCTTTCTGCGCCCTTTTTCGCACCCTTTTTGGCTCCCTTTCTCCATTGCATGCAGCCTGGGTATTCATATCGTTCCTCAAAGGTCACATACCACCTCGAATGTTCAAAAAGGACTTGGGTGAATTTTTCTGGATTTTATAACACATTAATATCTGCCAAGCATGAAAAAGGGCGCAAAAAGGGGAGCAAAAAGGGGAGGAAAAGGGGAGTGACTGTGAACAACCCTAACGTAACTGAGTGAGCTATAAAATCCCAAAAAATTCACCCCAGTCTTTTTGATCATCTGAGGTGGTATGCAACCTTTGAGAAACAATAGGAGCACCCAAACTGCATGAAATAGAGAAAGGGAGTTGAAAAGGCATGAAAAAGGGCAGAGAAAGGGAGCAGCGGCGGGGGTTTCACAGTTCACTTTTTTCCGCCCTTTTTCACTCCCTTTTTCGATGGATTTCTTTCAGATTTTCAGCTGGGAAGTTCGTGTTTTCCCTTTTTAACACTTTTTGCATATCAGAATTGAAAAGGGGAAAAAACCCCGGTGAAAAACGGCGGGAACCACAAAAAGCCCGAAAAAAAGGGGAGAAAAAGGGCAGGAAAAAGGGAGCTGTGAACGACCCTATTATCTGCCAGGCATGAAAAGGGGCGTAAAAAGGAAGCAAAAAGGGCGTGAAAAGGGGCGACTGTGAACGACCCTATTGAACCACATCTACCCAAATCCAAGTTTTCAACGCAAGTGACGAATATCACTCTGCAATGTTTTGTGGAGACCCATAGTCGTTGCTTTCCTCTCGGCCGTAACTACAGCCCACCTGGTCGATTCTAAGCTAAGTCATTACTATTGTGGCATGAGCAAGGCATCACATCTGTATGCATTCTTGCCGATTAGCTCCTCGCGTCCACTTTATTGTGAAATCGGGATGCATGCACTTACGGCCTTGCCAAGTATTATGGTATCCCTTTGGCACCAGACCCAACCCATGCCGGTTCTGGGCCATTTGTCGCGCGGGCCTTCACCACGGCACAGGTCATTTGGTCTACCACTCTAACGAACGCTTATTGCCACTCTAAATTTTCTTCCTCCTCCAACATCGGTGACCATGGGCAACCTTTATACCCCTCCATCGATCCTTCCTCGGGGTGCAGTCACCGGGTACCCGTAACGGTGCTATTATTCAACTTCGTTGCCAATTCTATAGATTTGTTACATTCATTCCGGCCTTCAACAACGTTAGCACGCTACCTGGCGAATGTTCCAACTCCACGTCGAGTCCACGGCGCCACCGCAGGATATCTAATGCCTACACTAAAAAGAACAACCCGAAGGACTCATAAAAAGCATTAGCTTTGAGGTGTTCACAACAAGCTAAAACCCATACATCGGCATTGATTTCACCAATCTAACAACATGCTCTCGAAGGTCCTCTCTGTGGCCGCTTGCGTGTTGGCAGTCGTGAATGCCGCCCCAGGCTGGCAGGTACCTATGACCACCCAGTGCACGGTAATTTTTAGCATGTGCTCCTCTTGCCTGCGACTCACAGCTTCTCAGAGTCGCGATCTTGGACAGAGGGAGTTTTATCCCCCTGTTGTGCGTACTGAGGTTACTACGGCTGAGAGTTCTTATGCTCACCTGTCTCCTCAAGGGGAAATATCTCATCGGAAACGTCGATTCCCAAGGCGGCCTTCTCTTCGAAAGCCTCTCCGGTTCAGCACTCGTCGATTTCCGCAGAACTGGCGGCCACGGGAATAGAACTCTTGTCCGTGCCATCTAAATGCATGCAATGTTTCTGACATTATTGTCCTACAGTGGGAAATCCGGGATGCGCCCAATGGCGAGTCAACCATCTGGAATGTCGGGACAGGCCACCCAATCGGCCTCGAGGACAAGGCATATTATTGACGACGCTCACCTGCAGTGCACTTCTAATGCTACTCCACGGTTCACCGACGGCGGTAATCTCAAGGCGACCGAGTTCATTGTGAAATCCGCGGGTTATCCATTCTTCACGGTGAGTTGACCAACCAGATCATCCATGTCAGCTTTGCTGATTTCACTTCTGGCAGTTTGAGGCCCCCGTCTCGCGCAAGCTCTGGGACATCAACTACGAAGGCGAGCCCCGGTATCCCGACTATGCGCATGTGAGTCTCGCCGCTCGATATTGTCCCCCAGTTGATGGAGATCATGAATATTCAGTTGACTCTCGCCAAAGCGCCGACGGATAATGACCGCATCTCCATCTTTTGGCAACTCAAGTCCCCAGATTTCTACTAAAAAGTTAACATAACCCTACATATGCATGTCTTTCTGTGAATTCCACTCAGAGTGGGCTCTTCCTCATTCAAAAATATACTTTTGCCGAACAAACTGAAAGCATACGTTTGGTTCTCTTCAAAGTTTTCCCTTCATTTCTTCGTAAAGGGCCTGCAATTCTTCTTTGGCCATTGTCTTCGCCGGCCATCCGACAACAAGGCCCTCTTCCGCCGAGGGCTTCGGGATGATGTGAAAGTGAACGTGGTCTACTTCCTGCAAAAGACACGATTAAGCCCAGATATTGCCCGCCAATCATGGCAGACATGCCTGATGCGCGAGACGCCCATTATTCTGCAAGACGTTGTAGTTTTCGGCACCCTGCGCCAGCGCGATCTTCTTCGCGATCGGCATGGCATCTGCGAGATATTCGTCTGGAAGTTCGTGGAGTTTCTGCGCATGGTCTGGATGGCGCAGGATGAGGCGTATGCGGGGAGATACGAGAAAAACCGACATTTGGGGATCACCTTCATTGAAAAAGTTAGACGCGACGAAATCCGAGTTAGATACGAGTATCACCAGAGCATGACCCTTTGATAATGGTCCGATGTCCAGGAAAGAGAAGCTTCCTTTCAGTCAGAGATAGATCCGTGCATTATGGGGTCGGATCCTCACGATAACTCGGTCTCGAGGAGCTTGAAGCTAGGTATCTCGCCTGGAATGCCGCTGATTTGCCAAGATGGTGATGCTTGAATTGAGAGACGCACCTTTGATGATTTTACAGAATATACAGGTTGCTAGATTCCTGAGCCACATATCGCGCCACGTTCTGGGTGTTGAATTAAAAACACGTACTTTGCTGCCATGATGGACCAGGAAAGAGTCGCCGCTGATTTGCACGTGTTATTTTTACCTGTCATCGCCGTCCGGGGCTGTGCTCTCTTTCTTGTCACCACCATGGTCTTGTTTTTCACCTCAACGGGTGCGCAGGCTACTTCTTGGGATTACAATGACTAACCGAATTCAGCCGTTACCCCGTCCATGACTCTCTATATGGGACGGGACAAGGTTGAAAGTCAGTATTCGTCAAACACCTTGTTTCCTTTCTCTGCTCGGAGGCCAGTTACAGTCCCAGTACTGAGACAAATCGCAAGCGATTGATCGGCGAGATCAAAAGCAGTCCAGAGGCCGTAGCCAATCTCTACACGCCCGTGACTGTTTCACGCCTTTGGACCTGCCACTGGGCGCGAACTGACCAGTACTGCCGCGTCTCCGTTGTTGCCTTCCGAGGGAACTCGGTCGCAGACTTTGATTTCCAGCCATAAGTTTCATTCTCTGAATAATCACTGAAAATGCTGCAGACGAGGACCTGATCAAGTACGCGTACCCCGGGGACGTCTGGTTTCACGTCGACAAACTCTCCTCTGCACACGTCTATCTGCGTCTTCCAGAAGACGGGTCAATGTCATGGGAGGCAATCCCTGAGGCCCTACTGACTGACTGTGCTCAACTCGTCAAGGCTAACTCGATCGAGGGTGCGGTGTGAATGTCTCCTCTAGATCTGAATACAGCTCAAGCCTGTGGCAGGTAACAAGAAAGACAACCTCACCATAATATATACTCCCGCGGACAACTTGAAGGTGTGTTGTTCATGATGTAGTCGTTAATTGGATTCCAAGCCTGGCGCTAGAAAACGGGAGACATGGCGGTAGGACAGGTCTCCTTCCACAGTGACAAGAAGGTGCGCCTTGCAATTTGGATTCAGATCTTTCGGTTATTTATTTGTTTGCAGGTTAAACGAGGTAGGATTATGCGGATCAGGCGGACTCCCGCTCATTGGACAGTGCAGTGCACGTCCCGAAACGCGAAAATCCGATCGTGAACCGTCTGAACAAAACCAAGACTGAGCGTATTGTGGATCATGAGCAGGAACGCGTTGATCGTCTAAAGCGGGAGGCCGCAGTGCGCCGCGCTGCCGCGAACGAAAAGGTGAGGGCATTCTGATATAGTGACTGACAGCTCTAACTTAGGCGCCCCAAGAAAAAAACGGACATGGAACTTGCACGGTCTCGGGAAGCCGAGAAAGCTGCACGATCTTATGATTCTCTGTTCAACGGAGATCCGGAGGAGGATGACGACAGGGACGGGACTCCAAAGAAGTCGGTGAGAGAGATGGAGGAGGATTTCATGTAATGTGTGGGATAGATCCTGGTTCCGACTCTGTTTGTTCTACTATCACACTTACTGATGGATTCTACATCCGGGGGGTTGCGGGAATGGACACCATCCTTCACACGATGAGTAAGTGGTGTTCGTCTTACCTGGCTCCTTTTTCCCATTTACCGCCGCACTTCCAGACCGAAGACATTCCTCGACGTCATGGGTCTTGATTCTCACTACGCCGGCGGTCTGCTCTGGTGTATGTTTGCCCGGTTTTCCATTAGTTTGGGACCTAACTGAGAACAAAATTTCCACCTAACCAAAAACATAAATTAACCAAAACCCCGCCGAGCAGCTTAAAAGGTCTCACGGTACCATAAAAGCACGGCATGGAACCGTGTCAACCGTCATTTTGCTGCCTTCGGGATATTTCCGGTGTACTCTGCCTCGGAATCTGATGCTTTGACTTAAACTCGCGGATGTTGTTGATTTTGAGGTTCTTGGTGAAAAGGTTCCACCGGACGCATGGCGAATTAACCCTTGTTTCTACCGCTTTGGGAGGACAACAGCGCCGCTATACTTTTCTGTTCACACACTATCGACTCTCGCTGAATACAATCCGCAGCCAAGCTGATGAAGAGGACGACACGCGGATGCGGCTTCACACTTGCGATACGATTGTGCCTGCTTTTTTATCTTCGTGATGCACACTCCGCAGGTTCATGAACTGAACTAAAATCTACAAGGTCCCACCGACTTCCAATTCAGCCAAATCAACAGGTATGCATAAGTTCGAGCTTCTGTTCGGACCGCCGCGATGATCTCATCCAGAGTTCTCCGCCGAGGGTTGTTGAACACTCAGCCACGGTACTCCACACCCAGGATTTTTAGACTATCATGGGAGTCTAAACCGTATCTTAATACGACGAGCTTGGCAATTCTGCTTCTTAACGGACATGACACATTTCCTTTTCCTAGATCCAGAGTCTCCAGGGGCAAGTCGTAATCAAAGTCTCACGAACCTGCAAATACTGTTCCTGGGCAACGTGACAATTTACCGTGGGTCCAGCCAGCCCATTTTCATTGAACGCTGACTCCGATCTTTGGACAGTGGCATAATAAATCCAGGCTCACAGGTATGAGGTCACTCTACCGCTGGCAGCGCCTCAACGGCACTCCGTGGCGGAGACCATGGAACGACTTCGAACCAGTGATAATCTCTTCTTCTAAGCCTCTCGTTGTATGGCCTTGGAAACGTATAGTGCTTCGCAGTTTACCACGAGATATTGGCCTGCCGACTGATATAGTTCAGCGAAATAACGTAGGTCCGATTAGGGCAAGGATCAGGCACATATTTAAATTAAGCGAGAGCAGTCATGTAATTGAGTGTGGCGAACGTTGATAGATTTTACCCAGGCCACAAACCCACTTGTCCTCGGTTACATTCTGATTTGGTGAGTACGTAACAGTACAGGGACTGTATGCCTTGTTTTCCATCTCGTTTTCAGCTTTTCGCAATGCAAGTTTTCTTCCCACACCTGTTTCCTAAATTCTGAACGCACGACTCTCATGGGACCTTAACCTGGGGTTGACGTTATAAATATAAACCCACGAATTCATCAGGAACGGCATACATCGGCTCGGTCTGCCAATCTCTTATCGCCCATTAAACAGACACAATCTGATATCGAATCTGTGTTTTCGCCTTGGAATTATCCTGAATTTAAGCTCCCGGCATCCATGCGGAACAGTTAGTGTCCAACACTTAGTGATGAGTGCATTTCTGACTGCTGACAGGGAAAAACTCGGATGGCCGAGGTTTTGCCAGCTTGTCGTGGTTTTCAACCCGAAGGTGCCAAGATGGTTTCCATGCTCCAAATCGCTGGGCAGCTTGCGCATCGTACCAGGCTTCTCATGGGATTCAACCGCTTTCTTCCCATGCCTATCGCTTAAAATCGACAGAAGGCGTCGCTTCTAAGACAGCTTGTTTGGTCATAGGAATTCGGACCGTCATCTCCTTTACCAAACTGCATCCTTGTGAACGGTGACATCCTTAGTACCTAGTCCATGGTTCTCCCTCTAGTTATTTATACGGCAAATAGTTCTTCTTCCATCTTGACTAGATTCCCGTCAACTCCCCGAAGATGGTAGCAAGTTTATCTGCCCATAAATGACGGCCACAGCGTGGTTGTTCTTCCCCTCCCTAATGTCGTTCCGTCCGGGTATAAGCGTACCTCAGCCTGGACCCTATGTTACGCATCCCGCCCTTCGTATGTGCCGTGCAGTTTTGTCTCCACCATATGGACTCATCAATACCGCCAGACATTCGTAACGTCGCTGATGCACACAAAGTTTTGGAAGCTGTCCGTTTAAATATTCTCCCTCTCATCCGGCGGCGGCTCGTGGCACACGAGCGAGCAAGCTGAAAAGCGGTAATGTCTTCGTATGGGAGGAGTCCGAAGACTCTGATGAGGGTGGCCTGGTGCGGTGGACAGAAGGTCGACGATGGTAAGTCCTGTTCTCGCTTGATCCCGCATATTAATTCTATTTTATTCAAGGTCCCAGAGCAGGATGCGTGGCGACTACCTGTTCTACGAGGAAAAAATAGAGACGACGCACGAGGAGAAGCAAGCTAAAGCCGCGCGACGGTACGTTGTGTCCCACTCTTGGGCACATTTTTTATTCACATCCGCCTGCATTAGCGCCAGCAAGGCTTCTGACTTGCCCGTTCCCCTTCCTGCGCCCCCAAAAAGAAAGGACCGCCCATCGAAAATAGATGGACTCACCAAGCAAACCTACTCTGTTACTGTTCGCATGCCGGGATCTTCCAACATACGCAAATGGCACATCGTTGCCTACTTTTCGGTAAGAAAGTTCCAAAACAGCTTGGAGCGTCTCTGATGCACCTTTCGTAGGCCTACGACTACACACGTCTGCCCGTCGTCGAAAACTATGACTACCTCCGATGCATTCGCGTTCCGGATGGGGTATTCACTAGCAACCGGTCTGCATACAGCAACCATGATCGCTTTCCATCGCACTCAGACGAGTTTGATTCCCCACGAGGATCGCTCTCGCCGGTGAGCCCCAGTTTTGAGCGGATGTCTCCCGGGCTTGCGCCGCATTTTCATGGCCGAATGGCAGAGTACCCCATCGTGCTACCTCCGCCGATCTCGTTGTCACAAGGAGAGAGTCCACGAGTCAGTCTACCTCCACTGTCGTCGCTTGGCTATCATCCGCCCAGGCCCCCTCTCCCTCATCGACATTCCACGCCATCGTCAGCAACGCAGGTTCGTGCTCGACTTTCTCCGGAGGATCGTCGTATCTTGGATAGTTTCCGCGTCGTAATATAGCTTCACTTTATCTCTGATCATCCTGCTACATCAAATTCAGCGTATATGTCGACGGAAATCAATCGACAAAATTTCCGGCCGGTTACGTGTCGTTGGTTACGTGTTTGAAACTGAACATAACAACTGCATAGCATCGGAACTAAGTCGCGACTTCGTCGGTAGCAATAATTTCAAGTCCGGTTAACAGCGAGACGTATGCGGATCTGAGTCGGATAAAAGCCTTCGAAAATCACAGAAATGGGACAACGCGCGCTTGACTCTCGCTCGACTTAATCCCCCCCGACAATACGCCGCTCTGTGCGAAAAATGAGGCTTATTTTCTGACTGACGTATGGCAGCAATGTTCCAGCACGGAACCGCAATATCGTTGAAAGAGCGGCGGTAACCGACAACAGGTAGTGAGAAACATAGGGGTCCCGGATATATCCGGACCGGCGGACCAGGAATTCCGTCATGGCGATCACGGACCAACAAACCGTGACAGTCGCCGTGACTGTGATGCCCACATCTTTTTCAGAAACCACACATACAAGACGCGGGTCTCCAATCCGCAAGCTACTCAGCCGCTGATTATGAAGGAGATTCTCTATATCCAGGCAGGAACCCAAGCCAACTTTATCGGAACACATTTTTGGAATACCCAAGAGAGCTATTTTACTTACGAAGGTGGAGAGGACCCGGAAACTGACCATGGAATCTCTTTCCGGGAGGGTTTGAATCAGAAGGTGAACATTCCATTCAAGATCTTCTCGGATCGTAATTGTCGTTGCCGTAGGGCGACCCGACATTTTGCCCTCGACTTCTCGCGTTCGACCACAAAGGTTGAGCAACTTTAGCGCTTGCTCCACGCCATTTCCTGAGCCAAAAGCAGCACAATTTGGGACACTTAGCCAGGCGAACGCACTTTTTGGAACGGATGACACTGTAGATGGGCAAATCCTTTGGTTCGCGCCAGTCTCTCGGACTAGGATATGTATGTATTTTAATCAATCTTTCACAGGTCCGGGGATGCCGTCGAGTACAAAAAAGAACCTGTTAGCAAGAGCCGCTATCAGACTAATATGGAAGAATTGGACCTCGATGCTGGCGACGCCTCTTCAGCTGTTCAACTTGAAGACATTCGATACTGGTCGGATTTTAATCGCCTCTACTACATCCCGCGTACAATCCAGAAAGTTCCCGACATACCCGAGTGGGAGGATGCGGAGGGAAACTGGACCGCGGGCCACGAAATGTTTACACGGTACGATGAGGTATGCCTTGCCACGCCCACGTACGTATTCCTAGTTTCTGACAAGCGCCCCACCCAGGACACAGGGCTAATGGAAGGGCCCCTACGATTATTCCTGGAGGAATGTGAGACCATCCAGGTATTTGTGGTCCTGTGAAACGAACACGATTGACAACCACGCATGCCTAGGGTATTCAACTCATGCACGACACATCGACCTTTGGTTCGTTTATGAATTCTGTCATGACCGCAGTTCGCGACGACTTTGGAAAACTACCGCTGATGGCTTGGCCCTTACTTTCGGACGCGAGCTCTGAATTTCAACTCGTGGATGTAAGCATTCGTGGAAAGAAAATACACGATATTCATCTTGGTCCAGACCAGACGCGGGGCCCGGAAACTGATTAACGACGCCCTTGCAGTGCGGGGTTTAAGCGAGCTGTCGTCCATGAATGTTGCAATACAACCTCCCACGACGTGGACGGATGAAGTGTGCAGCAATACGTATATGCGTGCCAGCGTACGTCACTTTCCGTGTCATTTTCCATTCCTTACCAGTGCCGTAATCAGAGAGCACATGCATATCATACGTCTGCAATCTTGTCGGCCCATATCGAGACCATAACTCTTCCCTTGCGGTAAGCCAGCCACCCGAAATCCATTTTGTGAAACCTCACGATTGTCAAGACTGAGCGCAGCCAAAGACGATATTCCGAGCTTTGCTGCGCAGTTAAGTTGGAGGACCGCGTTGCCATTTGCAGAACTGAGAGGCGTCTTCCCTCATGCCGACGGCATGGAGCTGGAGCGCATCTACAACTTCTCTTCCTTTAATTCAACGCCGGTCCGCCTATTTCTTCGTCTACATGCCTATGATGGCTAACTTCGCTCCTTTTTAGCATTCGACCCAATTTAGTCGTCGTGATGTTACAAGAGGATTCTCCCCCACGGCGATCACATCTTATAATGAACGGCTGAGAAGTTCGGATTTCGATTATTCCGCGGTATCCAGGTAAAACATAGCGTCCGTCTTTGTATCCGTTCCATCTTATCGAGCTTCTCTAGTACTCACGCTGCGGCATATCCTCTCCCGACATCATTCCCTGCTTTTTTCAGTTCCCCCGAAATCCGCTTGCCGCAAAGCGGGCCGTCTGGAATCCTGTCTCGCCCTCTTTCTTCGTCCGTCTTCTCTTCTATTGGGGCGACAAGCGGAGCGGCGGACTTCTTCTCCGGATATGCGAAATTCTTGGACGTTAGTGTGAAGCGGAAAATTTCAGCGGCAGACGCGGGTATCGATCTCGACGACATGGGAGATTTGGCCAATGATTTTTGGACACTCCATTATAATGCGGGGGGCGAGACTGATCCAGGCTCTGACTCGGATGTGCGTGGGGAGGACGAAGAATGAGTGAGCACTTGATTTTCACAAGCCCTGGGCCAGGGAACATTCACACATGTCGCCACGACCGATTGTATGTACAAAATCCAGACCCCGGAAGTGGATGGTGTTTCCAACATCTTACTAAAATCGAGGACAAACATTAATGCGCTTGTTTGCGATGTTCATGATTGTATACCCGTCTCTGTCTAATACAGCTGACTGCGGCGGGTCATAAGTGGGTTTGTTTGCAACCCTCTGCAGCAGATCTCAGTTAGAAAAGAAGATTTTTACCTGGAAATTCAAATCCATAGTCATCACCAATAAAAACCTTGTACGGTTGAACTTTGCTCCGATACCGGCTAGATTCGTTTCTTCCATAGTGATACTTGTGTATGGCATGTACGCTAATCCAGAGCACGATGTTAAAACGACGTGGAAAGGCCACAGAGACTAGCCCAGGATGGTTATATTATAGTCGGCCGTACACTGCCGCGACATACATCTTTCCAACGAGTTTCATCTACCAGGAGAAGTATAGTCCCAAGAAATCAGCTGAAAAGAAGATACTCCATCCGCCGGCTCAAGAACGAACCATATATCCCGAATCCAAACATAGCCCCTATCGGCTCAAATTTTCGGGGCAAACATATGGATCTCCTTTCATTCTATCGTATATATGTAATGTGTCTAGTTTAGCGAACTCTATTAAATCTGTCGCGACCACTCCATGACCACAGCAACTTTTGCGGTTTTCCAATAGACCTTCAGTTCGTCTGTTAGGGTTTTGAGCTTCAAGTCCCAAGACGAAAGATCGCCGTTAGTCCGGTAGGCCTCCTGTCCCGTCGTGCGTCCTACGTCCACGAAACCTGTTGCGGAATACAGCGACAGAACCACCAAATTGTCTGGGTGGATCAGCACCCGGAGCCTGACTTTCGCCGGCTGCGGCGATACTAATCCCGACCTCAGATCCGAAGTATGCGCCATCGCATAATCCTTCCCGGCTTGTATAAGCATCTTCCCGAGCCCGCGACCGCGGTGCGTTGCGGAGGCAAAAACCGCAGTCATTTGCCACTTTGTTTCTACGTCGTCGCTGCCAAATAGGGGAGCGCCGCTGTCGGGCTGAAGTGCGTATTCGTGACCGGGAATCGGGCCGCGCAAGATGGCGCTCCCAACCCATTCGCCGTCGAAGATTCCGGAGCCCTCGTTTGACTGCGGCGTCACTGGGTGAGCCACACAAACCAGAACGACGGCGTCCTCCCGCCACACTCGATCTGCCCACTCCTCCGTGGTAAACTTGCTCTCGATCGCGTGTGTGGACGCGAAGGCTTTTGGGGAGGTCAAGAGGGCTTCGAGACGCAATGCTGCGTATCGGCGCGTCACTGAGACAAAGTCGGCGGGTGGAGATGTGGATGTTCGAGGGGATGGCAGGGCATGGGTGGTATATGTGTATTGCTGCGCCATTCTATTTGAGGGTACCTCTGTCAATACAGGTTTCTTATCTGAACTCTGGGCGTTTATATGCAGGCTCGGGCAGTGACCGAAACGCTTTGTAGTACTGCGAGTACTGCGGAACAGGGTTACCCCTTGAAACCTTTAAAACACGGTCACGTGATGAATATCGTCAATGTCGCAAATGTGGATCGCTTTAACGTGAATTGCAAGACTCCGGTTCCCAATGACACGAGTCTCTGGTCGGAAATATGTATGAGCGCTCAAGGCTCGGACCGAACCACCTTCCGTGTCCTTTAGCCTTTCAACAAATTTCTTGGCTGCACTTTCCCTCTTGGATAAAAAAACAGGAAAATAATAATTTTGTCGAAATGGGCCGAGGAAAATATTTTTTGGACTGATCTGAGGTTTAAACCACGATTCCATCGTCTTGCAACCCCACTGGCACAGGGGAAATCGTCGAGGCAATACAACGGTTCATCGAGGTTCATTTGGCAATACCAATTTTTCCGCGCATCTAATTCACATTCCCAACACCACCCTGGTCACGACGTGCTCGACGGTGCTTGTTGTAGGTGCCAGAGTTACGTGTGGGCGAAATCTACGACCTACGATATTTCCCAACATATGCTCGGGAAAAATCTTCTTGAAATCTTTCCGTTTAAATCCATCTCAAAATTCTTTTCTGCTCGTCTCGAGCTACAGGTATATTGTGGCGTCGACTTTCTTCTGCGGTTTGCCTACACAAAACGTCTTCTGAGGTGACCAAGTTCCGACGAAATGTCTGTTCTTCTCCAGCAATTAAGTGAAAACACTGTGAAGACGTCTCGTTTCGCCAGGCCGTGGATGATCGACTGGAAATTTGATACAAGACCCGACTCCATGCGCAAAGAATAATAAATCTACCAGCGAGCAAGTCCTAAAGGAAATAATCATAGCCGCTTCGCCCTGTCACCACCCCAAACGCCGGCCCACCCTTTCCAAACATTTTGCGCAGATCCTGAGCCAGCTCTTCAGGCTTCTCATACGCAGCGAAATGGCCACCTCTCTCGTGTTCACGGTCAAAGACAACTTTGCCCATTCTTTTTGCCCAACTGAAGATGGATGATGATAAGTATGGGTCCGTATACATCGGGGTAACTTACCTTTTCGGAAGTACAACTATGTCTTTCGGGAAGCGAGAAAGGCCGAGGGGAATTGATGGCGACTCTTTGGTCGTGAAAAATTCCTTCTGGAGTGCGTCTGAGGCTCCGTTGGCCACTTCAAAATAAATCCGCAACGACGCGGCGGGACCGGCACGGGAGAACCAAAAGATAGACACCCATGTGAGGACTTGGAAATTCCTTGAGCCGCAAAGAGCATATCGAGGACAATTCTCTACCTTCATCATCATCCCAAGCATATTCGTCTGTCCATCCGACAAGCTTCTCGTATATCCAGGCGAGCAGGCCAACAGGAGAATCGGCCAAGCAATAACCCAGAGTTTGGGGTTTCGTGGACTGCTCAGCCATATAACCGGAGCCCGTCGACATATATTTCATAGTATGATCTAATGCCGCTTTCTCTTTGAGAGTGAACGGTTTGAGCAGCATAGAAAGGAATTCTAGAGGCTGGTAGAAAGGGCTCGGGGGCTGACCACTGGAAATCGTGTCGGGATCAGAGAGTGTTTGCAACTCGATTCCACTCACAGAGTGAGGTTAGTATGCCATGCTTTAATGCTCTTCGAACCATATAGAGTCGCGATCCTTCTGGTAATCTGCACTTATCCAATTTAAATGCTCCATTAAGTTAGCACCCACGTACCACGCATCCCCAATCGCCTCCATGGGTTACTATTCAATTAAGTTATCGGACGATAGGCCGCAATCTCAAAGGCGGAAATACTGTACCATATTCGTTATATCCGAGAGCCAACATGAGTTTGTTACAGACCTGCAGATGATGATGTCAGTCAACCCAATTGCAAGTTGGACGTAAAAATTCACCTCGGCATATTGATCAAGCCCAAATTTCTTCTGAGAAGGTCCTTGGGAGAAGCCGTACCCAGGTAGGCTTAGAGCCACTAAGTGAAAGCTCGGATGGTCGGGAGAGTTGTGCGTAAGGAGGGGTAGAATTTTGCGGGCCTCAATAAAGCTCCCAGGCCCTTGAGCAAAGTGAGTAAAAAGTTATGGCAGTAGTCCAGTGACACACAACCATGAACGAACAACAGGGGTATGGCATGTTCTACTTCACTAATCCGGTGGATATAATGGATATTCAACATGCCATGTCCACCGTCTACCGAAATGTCCTGGGTAAATTGGGGAAGTTCACTATTCAACAAAGCTTCGTGTTTGCGCCAGTCGTATCCATTTGTCCAGCGCCCCATCAGACGTCGAAGATCTGCCAGCGGGACACCATATTCCCGACCAGCATCCTGGAGCTCATCAGGGAAGGTTGTTAGTTTCAGTTTCTGCTGCAGAACAGAAATGGCTTGGTCTGTAACGGAGATAGTGAAGGCATCTTGCGCCATGGCTGTGGGAGTACAAGGAGGACAAACCACCAAAGCGCTTAGTTTATAGCTACCTAATCTGAAGCGAGTACGTGGCATTTAATCGGTCGTCGAAGCTGCAAATTAGCTCGAGCCTCGGATCGTTGGAGGAATCTTGATTCTCAAAATTAGGAGCGTCCCGATCCGTCCCGATACAGGCTACTACTTAGGGGTACTATGTCTCCTTATATGGGAAGCGAAAATGTTTCAAGTGATGGCCGCTGACTGCCGAAAGTATCGTGGTGCGAATTCAACTCGGGCTCACCTTCCAGGCATTGCGAAGCCTATGTCACATAATGTTAGTAGGAACTTTTAGTTTATCAGGTAGTCTCTTCAGCTTTAGTGATGTCTCTGATCTCGACATTTTCTATCAATATTCTGACGCAGCTCCCACCAACAGGATTGTTGTTTTGGACCGCACACCATGTTTATTCTCTCTTTTATTTTTTGGCAAGACGTCCAAGAAGAAATTAAAAGAGCTTTCAGTATAACGGCCATCAGTCGGCAGCCGATCCCAACATTCGCTTATGTGATCCTCGGGTCACTTTCCATCCTCCTTTTGCTTCATCCTTCTCAGCTCTAACTCAAACTCAACTCTCCCAAACAATCTCTGTTTGATCCTTCCGATGGTCAGCCCATGCACCAACTGTGGATTCACCGCGGCGCTCGATGACCTGACCACGGCGTCGCTTCCTCTTGTTCCCGTTGATATGTCCCTCCTCCTATCCAATGATCTACCTATCGATTCGGATATCCAAATCATTAAAAGCTTTATATCCAACGCAAATGCCCGCCTGCATGTTCTCAACACAAAGATCTCGACCTTAGCCTCCATGGTGGATGCTTTGACACAGGAGCGCGACACAATTTTGGCGGATATCCGGTCGCACGCGGCCATTGTGTCGCCACTTCGCCATCTACCTTCCGAAATCCTTTGTCAAATATTCCTGCTGACGGTCCCGCCCTTGCGGCCCTTGGAGTTGCCACGGGTCCCCTGGTTTTGGGACAAATTTGTCGGCGCTGGAGAGACATCGCAGTTTCCCTTCCAATGCTGTGGTCGTCATTTGGAATAGACAAGGCGGTGAATAGACCTTTCGACGCATTCGAAACACAGTTTTCCCGCGCAGGTCAGGGGTATCTCCAAGTAACTATCCTCTCCACGTCGGCTTTGCGGTCCCCTTCACTCGATATCTTGATTGCGGCGTGCCATCGATGGGACGTTCTGGTCGTCCGGGATGTCGTCGAAATTATCCCGACGATCAGCGAAATCCGAGGCAAGACGCCTTCACTGCGTCAATATCACGCCGATCGTATTTCGCAATCTTCGGTTCAAATTTTAGAGGCCTGTGGTTCCTTGAGCGAAATTGATCTGACCACAGAGGGGTTGGGGCCATCTTCTAGCGTCTCCTGGGATAGCATTACGCGGTACAGCGGCTCGCTCCGTTGGGACATTTATCTCGAGATTCTCCGAAAGACACCGAACCTCGTTGAATGTCGTTTAAAGACGTTCGGCATTCGAGATTCTGACGTCTCAAAGGAAATTCTGCTACTTCCTTGCCTTAAACGGCTACATGCGGCCAGCACTTTATGTTTGGAACGCATCACTGCTCCGCGTCTAGAAGAACTCGCACTCCGGCTAGACGGACACTGTAAACCGGAGCATGTCCTCTCATTCATCGCACGCTCTTCCTGCACCCTCATCCGTCTGTCGTGCTTCCACTGCGAAAACATGTCCCCGTGGTCCCCCTCCTGGAGAAGATGCCCTTCCATTCAGGAACTCACGGTCGAATATACTGACAGCCAGCCTACCGGGGTGTCGTTCCTCGAAGAGCTGACGCCAACTGCGGCCGATCCACCTCCACTACTCCCCAACCTCACCGCACTCTCGGTTGGCGACATGGTCGCTAAAACGTTTCGCATCCGTACGTTCCTTAAACTGATCGAAGCTCGCGCCAAGTACTGCCGACGAATAGAATTTTGGGGGCTGATGATGAACATCCACGTGGATCACCCGAGCGGATTTACGAAGCTGATCCCAACGAGTTCATCCTGCGTTGAGATGCAGAGGCTGCGGGATGCGGGGCTCAAAATTCGTCTCTTGGAATCGAATCAGCTCTTTCAGCAGGCCCTTTTCACAGACCCGTACAGCATTCAGCGGTGCGGGAATTACAACGGGATCACAACGCCGAAACTATGGGACGACGTTAACACGGTCTTCAAACATATTATTATGGGAACAGTGTTGTTTCATCCCGCAACTGATGTGGATTTCAAGATGATGTTGGTTTCGGTTACTTTCTTGTTCAATTTCAAATTCATTTCATATCATTTCAACAACGATCTGGTCAGTCATTACAAGCACTCGAGCAAAATAAATGGCAGTATTTCCTTTACATCCTGTGAGGCGTTTGGAATATATGTACATTCGTCATCCAACGAAAGCCAGCCAACTTCAGTTACATCAAGATATTCGAGAGAGCCACACTCCT